>JBAJNP010014835.1:0-10548 GCA_036877545.1 Yasuhikotakia modesta | reverse complement strand
AGTAGGACAGATTTATTCCACAAAGGGATCATTGCAGCCTGTTCATATTATTTTCCAGAACATATTTTGTCATCTATACTGTTTCTGGTTTATACAGTTGTCATGTCTATGTACTGGTCAAAAACACATTGTCAGCACATACCAAGTTGTTGAAACCACAATACATGACAACACTGTACTTCAGCTTCACTGAAGTGACAGAGGAGTTCAGGCTGGTATTTGTAACTGCCTGCATTGTTTTAGCAACTGATTCACTAAAGCTTCTCCAGCTTGCTGTATATTATTATCCAACCACTGTGACCTACCAGTGACCTGCATTGGCTATTTAAATTGCCAAAAGCAATAGGTGTCTAGTGATTGGTGCATTTATATTTATATTACGCTATGCCTTAACAAGAATATAAATTAAGAATTAGCCTGTGCCATTAAATCCTCTGCAGGCCTTTGTAATGTGAATCATAATTTAATCTAAAATATGCTATTACCAGGGTTAAGCTAGTTTTACAACCATCAGTGTGTGCTGAAAATAGATTGAAAATAAATTTAATTTAGTTTACACCTCCTAAGTAGCCAGTAATGGAATTAATAGTATCGCCTTTAGCTTTATTAAGTCTAATTTAGCACAATGCTAAACAGCCACGGTGATGCGTTTTGAAACCTTAAACTATTCATGCATTTTAAACACCCATATGTTCAACAGAAACAAATGATCTCTTAAGAATATGATGTCACTTTGGTCGCTCCTCAAACTGAAAATAACCAATAGAAAATCTGGGGGAGCATTGATTCCCAGCTCTGATCCCATGACTCAGCAGTGAACCTGGGGTCAAGTCAGATGTGAATGGGCTTTTGGAAGTTCTGCGATACCCTGCAGCAGCCAGTCTTCTGACCTCGTCTGCTGGCTGGACAATGGAGAGGCGATGACCACAATGTGAGGCTGGCTTTTAAATACAAACGTGGCACTAAAAAGAAACTGTTGACTGAATGGAGTCTGTTCCCATCATGGTGAGGACTTTGAGGGGTCAAGGTTCATCCACAGCTGACAGAGACGTGTGGGAACAGCAAGGCAAGATACCCAAACATCTTGCTGAGTGCCCCAGTGATAAAAACTGACCCAGAGATGAGCTGACCCAAAACCAAATGAAAACTGGCAAATAATAGCAAAACAATATAGGCTGGTATTGTGACCAATTTGGTGATTCGATTTGCTTTATATTTATAAGGTTCATAGTTGGTTGAATATTAATTGATCAGACTTATCCTAACTCAAATACAACTGTTTATAATGTTTTGTTATTTACAGTACTGTATAAAATATTTTATGTAAGAAAGACATGTAAGGTCATAAAAATTGCATGTCTTTTCTCTTGCTTTGAGTACATAATATTTCATTCGAAATACTTAGTAACTACTTCACATAAATCAATAAATCTCTTGAATGTGAGAAAACTGCAATGGAAAAATAACACTTTAAATTAGCATTGGTGTAGCCATTTTGGCAGTAGTAGCAAATACATTTAACGCTGCTGTCATTGTAGGTGTGGTAAACTTGTAATAGTATGATAGACGTGATTGACTGGATTACCTAATGCACCATTTCCAATATTTCCATTGGCTGAAGCCTGACCTGTTTGAAAGGGTTGTGTTATTGAACAATGACATCATTTAAAAATGGTGCCAAAATACCTTTTGGGGAAAAGGTAATATATCTTATCTTAAAAGGGAAAATATCTTAATTACAGAAAAGGACTTGGATGTGGACTCATCTTAGTGCACAGCCTCATGAGCTAGAGAAATAAGATGAATTATTTTGAACAATTTTAATAACTTCAAATTTGGCAGCACAATACCAGAGCTTTGAAGACACAGCAATGCTGACTGAATCTGTTGATTCTGCCCACATAAAAATCACAACATTCTTTTTATTGCAGCACCAAGTCAAAAATGAAACTCACCAAGTTGTCAGTGGTGAACAGTCTCAGCTGGACAGCCTCTTTTCCCAGGACATTAAAAAACATGGTGATTTTCCACAAAAACAGTCAGTACAAACACAATCTGGAGAAGATAACCACTGTAGCCCACCATGCAGAGGACCATCCCTGAGACACTTATAGAAACAGGTTGTCTTTTCAGAACAGGTTTGTTTAATGCTTGTATTCATTTTTCAAGCTCATGTCTTTCTAGTAAAAACACACATAATGAACAACCCACACAATGACACTCGTCCACCAGCATATTTACATGAAAGAAATGTATCTACGTTCTGTGAAGGGTCAAATTATTCCAGAAGACTCACTTATTCTAGAGGAAGCTTTGACAGAGACTTCAATCCAATATACTTTTTATAATCTCTTTTTATCTCATGTTGTTTACGCAGCATATCCTTATTGCAAAGGGTATCACTACAACAACATATTATGTTTCAATAACTGTTTACATAAAAAAAATATAAAAGTATGAAATGAACAGTTTTGGCAGTGACAGTACTACATTTATTAAGTGTTAATTTATTAAGTGTTAAAAGAAGCACACAACTTTAAATGTGTCAATAATCCTTAAATTAACCTCTTAATCTTCTATGAATGTTAAATGAGCAAGAGCAAAGGTTGTGGGTTTGATCCCAGGCAACACAAATACTGATAAAAATGCATACCTTGAAATAAATAGTGGATATCTTGGATAAAAGTGTCTGCCAAATGCATAACTGGTAAAAGTGCCATTTTTACTAGTTTTGATCATTGCTTAACCAATCATAATCTAGTAAAGTTTCCAATTTATGATTGGTCTTTGTGGTCATCATCATCATGAGTCATGAATTAAAAGATAAACTATTAAGAGAAAGGGAGACCTATCAGCACAAGACAACATGCATGAATTCATGCTGTGACACTTAAGCCGCCCGTCACTCAATCTCACTCTAAACGGTTCTGACAAAAGGGCCTGTTTGCGCAGGCCTGGGATGAGAAAACGATAACCTATGAGAGCTAGAGGCCATAGTGACACAGACAAAACAAAGCCTCTGAAGTCATCTTTAAAAAAACATTTTGGCCATCTGGAAACAGAAAAACCCTGAGGCCTGGATGTGAGTCACATTAAATTTATTGGCTGAAATTTCACAATAACACTCTCTTTTAATTTATTACAATTATTTTAAAACATATAATCTGAATTCACTTTTATGGAATCAGAATTAAAAATGTGTAATGGATGATTAGTTAGATAGATAAGAATATGTTTATGCATTTTTTCTTAAGATTTCGATTTGAGATACCAGTTTAAGTAATACATATTAACCATACTAACCCCACAAAAGCAGAAAATGAGGTATACAAAGACTCTGAGGTAGAATCACTGAGGTAGCAGTTTGATGAGGTAAACAGATGATCAATACTGATTAACATATAAGTGTGTTATTGTGAAATAAAGTGAAACTTTGCAACAATACGAACATTTCAAAGCCCCATCAGACTGTAAACCTACATGAAAAACCTGAATGTAATGTAATACTCTGTATTCAGGTTGGCAATTATCTTCTTGTCTCACTTCCTTCCTTTTAAATAAATAATGAGCAAATTGCCAGTCATTATAAAATCATGTTAAAAGAAAATGGTTTTATAACAACTGTATTATTTGTGGCAGCTATCTGAATGAACTTAAGTGGTACAACTAACACCACGCTGGGCATACCCAAACAAACACAAATGAGACCTGAATGAATTAAAACCTGAAAAGATCTTACTGCGAAATGAATAATCATAAACTAACTTGTTAATATAGATGCATAATCACACACAATGACGGTTCTATGCTGATGTGATGATATGATATCAACTGTTTTAATATTGGACTTGGTTTGTCTACTACTATTATGTATTACTAGAATAATGCAATGTTTGACATTTGTGTCATTGTATTCATAATTGTTATATTCACAACCTTCAGTTTTTAAGCATCTCATGCTGATGTGAGTACTGACATAATCAGCTCAGAAATTTATCTCATCCCTCAACTGAACAAAAAACAAAGTGACCTCACAGGCTAAATGTGAATGTTGACATTAACACTGACATTTTAACATCATCAGGTTTCAAATGGAAAAAATACTGCGTTCTGTGTGCCAACAAAGAAACAACTTTTGATTCTAAATTGTGACAATAAAAGATCATTTAAGTCATCACTCTGTTAACGGAAGACCAAATGTGTCCAAATGGCGTGTTTTTGCAATTACACCAGCAGATGCAGGAACCATCTCCAGCATGAGAAATCCAGATGTTCAGGCAGACTTAAATATTAGACCTCAATGTTTTGGGAACAGTTTTGTTTCTAAATGTTTGCTCTAAATAATGTCTCTTCTCTGATATGTGACTGTGTTTGTATAAGGAATTATACAGGGATTCAAGTGTGGGCCCCCAAACATCTATTTATCTTGCTAAGGAACTTGTCGCATTGAGGCGTGTAATCAGGCATGAGCGCAAAGTCAGATTTGCCGATGTCCTTTGTTTACAAACATGTGCTCTGGATACCTAGTGACGTAGGGCAGAGGTGGGGCAAAATGGGCTGACATCATAGCCTGTCAACCAATAGCCTGTTAGAGAGAAAAGTAAAAAAGAATGACCTTAACAGATTAGAGGCATTTACAACAGAAAGTATATTAAAGCACAAGATATAGAAAACTGTCAGCCTTAAGAAACAGAGAATGGATTTTCACTTTTCAACTTATCTCTTACTTAAGTTGCTTACAATGTGAAACACATTGTGTACTGGATACAATATAGATGAAAAATAAAAAGGTTACAAAGTTCATCACACATTTGTCATAATTTTCAGGTGCTGATATTTCAAGTCACACCTACATAAGATTATGTGGTTAATGGGTGGGATTAAATCTAAAGATGTATTTGCACAATATAACAAACACACTGTCTTTCCAAAGTCACATTTTTAAATGTGAAGCTGAAATAGTGCCTTTGTACTATTATAGGCATTATTTTGTACTTTGTACTGCCTTTTTTAATCTGTTACCAACGATTTCATACAATAGTTCTGAGTGTATACACATATACAGATATTCACATATTTAAATATAACCACTGCCTGCAAAGAATTTTTAATCTTTCTATCCCTATAACAGAGGAATGAAGAACAACTTTGCTATGAGTATATCTAGCTCAATGGCCCAAGGCAGCATCTGACTTTCCAGTTGACCGTTTTAACACAGAGAAGTCTAGTCATGAAGACAAGACCAGACATGTATCCTGGTCTTTGCCACTCTATAACACAAGCTTAATCACATTGCCAGTTATACTCAATGTTTACTCAGTGACATAAGCAGGAACTTACTGAGAGTTACTGAGGGGGTGACAGACAGAAACGCTTAAGAAGGAGACCAGTCCGTTACTAGGATGTATTACATTGCTCTTGACAACTTTAAGATGTTGAAGGGGAGGAATCTGCCTTCCTAGAAACTGAAAGTGTAACAAATGCATTTTTATTCCTATCAGCTGCCTTTCATTTTACAGATTGGGACAACCACTAATGAAAGGTTTAAGACCCTTAGATAGGTATTTAAGCATCTGCCAATAAAATGAATGTGAATACAAACAAACTACTTTCTCCAGGTATTCTAGACCACATTGTTTGACACACTCAGTCCTTTTGTATTGCTTAGAATTTAAAATATATTTACATGATTAAAAAGGAGAATGTAAACTGGGCTCAATGCGGCCTGGCCACCCAAAACCCAATAGATTAGCCAAGAACAGATCTAACACAGCTTTAATGTAGCAAAAGAAATTAGGCATGAAATGTACTCAGTACTCAGGAGGGCAGGCCTGCCCTGATTCCAACACAAGCCTGTCTGTGAGTCATACCAAGAAACATTTTTATGTACTTAGGGTCAGTGTTGCTAATGAATGTTACTAATTACTAAATACATACACTGACTGTGTGGATGAAACAAACACAGGGTGTTAAACCTGCACACTTCTGACTGACCTAGATGAAAACTTGTATATAACAAGTTTATTGTGTTTTTGGATTAATAAAATAGGATGTTGTGTACTTTTTTTTGTAAAAATCGCAGAAGCATAAAAAGTGATACAATTCTAGGTTATTCTCCTAATAAAAGGTCATAGAATTAGTCAATGCTATGGCTTTTAGTAATTGCTTTAATATAAAATGAAATGTGTTATTAGATTGTTAACATCAACATCATTGTTTTTATGTCTCAAACAACAACAGATTCCTTCCTATAGGTCTGAAATTTCCTCTTCCTAAAAGTTGTGAAAGTTTAGAAAATACAAATACTGTACATATCTCTCTATATATAACAATATTACGGTCCAAATTATGTAGCAAGTGTCAAATTAAAGAAAAAAAACATGCAATTTAATTGACATAACCCACAACATGGCTTTTTTACATTACACAGACAGTAGGTAAATTTATTTGAAAGTAAAGTGTCTCTACTTTATATAATAACAACAACCCATTTTTTCTCTCATTAATGTATTATATAATATAATTCAGATCAATTCATTTCTTTTGGAAAAGATGAAGCATAATGCAGATTTTATTCAGAGTGATCATTTAAAAACAGATCCTTAACAAACACATGTACCATGTTTGTAAATTCTTGTAATCAGAGATTCAGGAAAAAAATGTTTATTTACTTCCAGGACCTGCACAGTCCCACACATGGTGACCAGCAACAAAACATAGGTGGGTTCTTGAAAGCGGTAGAGGAATAACTGACCCATCATGATCAAACACAGTACAGTACCGCCTCCCTCCTAAAGTGCAGCAGTTGCCATTACCTTTGTTTGAAAAGTTTTGGGCCAGTTTGTGATGTGATGTTCATGTTATGTAGCTAAAATTTAATTAATGAATAAGATGTCAAGGACAAGTTCAGTAAACTGTTCAATATCCAATGACTTTGGATTTCTGTGTCCTATTGCAACGGCACACTAAAGGATTCCTTTTTATTTTGCTCATTTTGAATTAGCTTTGCATAATTAGTCGCTCTTTTTAGAGCCAAAACCATAATAATTCTTATAAAAGAAATAAGAATTCAACATGGCAAATAAAAAATGTAAATCTCATTACCTACAGAGGAATTACCATAAATATCTTATTGACAATTTGTCTATTTATTTATCTTATTCTAGTTTGTCCTTTAAACAAAGCAGAATTATAAATTGTATTACTTTTCATACAATATAACTTGTATTATAACACAACAAGCAAATGTGTTAGACCTGCAGTGTTTTGTGAAAATCTACGGAGCATACTTGTATTTTAATGAATGGGCTCTACTGTACTGTATCTATAACTGCTATAACAACCAAATGTTTAAAGCAAAGCAACTGCTCATACAGTATAAAGATCCATGCAGTCTGTAAGGGGTATTTTCCATCAAATTGTTTATATTACAAGCCTATGTTTTGTGAGATTACCTTCTCTGTCCTGCTCATGACTATTTCTACCTGGAAGCACTTCAAATATGTGACAATCTGAATACTACAGCATCTCTCCTGCATGACAGTGTAATTCCTCCTGCCTGTGGCCATGTCTGCAAAACTCAGACAGTTTATACAGTATGTTCAGGTAGCTACATCCAAGAAAAAGGGCTTTTGCCAAGAATTTGTGCATTTACACATTCACATTTAACCCTTTTAATTCCCCATTTAATGCTTTAATATTCAGTCCCAGTTTAACAACCCATGTCTTTAAAATGCCATTAATATTTATGTTAATAGATATTTCACCAAAACTGAAAACCAAACAGGACTCTTTATTACTCTTCATTGGTGATAACTTTCACAATTATTTTGGCTATCATTTGAACAACCTGATTTATTTTCTGCTATTATCTTTAACATTGAAAATATACTTTTTCACTAATATGCCATGGCAGTCATGTAAAGCAATACTGCTGAAATACCAAAATGCACCAGAGACAAGGAAATGGACTTACGTACAGTACAGGCTTATGCAGATGCTACAGTAAATCCTAGTTCAAGTCATCTTCAAGGATATAATCACACATGAGAAAGTTCCCTCCATTGACCTTTCCTGCAAAACTGGGTCATGTTGTTGGAAGAGTGAGGACTAATCCTTTTATGAGTGTCTGGTCACAAGTGCTGAATCTAGGTGAGCTGGCAACTGTTTGTTGTGCACACTAGTCTGAATTAATTCCCATGTAATGGTTGTGGGAGACAGGAGAGACTTATCTATGACACATCTCAACAGGATTCTTAAAACACATTATTTCATTAGACCATAAAAGACAGATTTATTTTCAGAAAGGAGTGTATATTACTCTATTGTTGGTGTTGATAACAAGTGTTGAATTACAGTCACAGTTAAAACGTTAAAACGTTCACAGTTCTAACTTCCACAAAAAATGTAATTAGCCCAGAGAAATTAGCATGTCATTATTCCTTTTAAATAGCTTCTACACTTATTCAATCAAACAGAGTTTCATTGAGGTGATTGGATGAGCTGTAGGCTGAAACGTATTTATAAAAGGAAATCAGTGGGTCTGGTTCTACAGCCTCGCCCCTGCTCACCCTGGGTCACTGGACACAGCCAACACTTGACACAGCAACACTTTTATCTGTGTTTCATCTAAAGCTCACATTTGTAATTAGTGTAGATAACAGTCAGTTAACTTTTTGGCAAGCTGCCCTGTTATGTCACATGGAACCTGTTTTGCCTTGGTGATACATGGCAGAACTGGTAACAACCAGCACCACCACATTCTCTGTGTTAAGGAGGTCCAATAAGGAGCTCTTAAAGAAAGCCAAATGAACAGAACAGATGCTTGATTGGGGAATTGTAGGCATCAATGATAGTTCATGATGTTAATGAGATCTTCACAAAGCATATTAATCAATAATCTAATTAATGTTTTACACTTTGCTCTTCAATATGTTTGTACACAGCTTTTAACATTCACAAATCATTTAAGCAGTTACTTTGTGCAAATATCAGTGCCTGGGTTAATAATTCCCTCTGACACAGATGACAGCTAAAGACCCTGTAGAGTTAAGGTTGCAGTGTACGTTTGTACGTGCCTGAGTACATGCACTAATACGTGATTAAACATTCCAAAGTGACAAGTATAATTCTCACAACATGTTGCTTGTATCCCAATTCCCCAGTGCTCAGAAAAAAGTCCCAGTTCTGTTGATGTGAGGAACGCAATTCTTTAGTTACTACTGCGTCTAGACGAAGCTGTCGTGGGGCGGGCATGTTCTGACAGCTCACCTCATCTGATAAAGGCTATTGAATCTGGATGACTTGTGGAAAGGGCTACAAACAGAGATTGCAATTACCAAAGCAAAATTAAAAAGAACTCCAAGCATGCTCTCCAATCTTTCCTCTTCCTGTAAAACCTGCATTATATGAGGCTCACATCCTGAATATGAAAGAATTAAAGTGAGTGATCCAGTTGAAACATCCCTTCAACACTTTGTTAATTACTATACATTAAAAAATATCAACTTTGGAAAAAAAGGTCAAGTGAGTTTGAGATCTGAGGTTGAAATGAGCAAAACGAATGAACTTGATTTTATTTGTTGATTTGAATAAAATATGTGCAGAAATCAATAAGATAATATTGTCAAAACATATAACATGCAATAAATAAAAACCATTTTTTAAAGCTGAGATATGTTAATGGGGTAAGACAGGTAATTTTACAATTGTTTTGTATGTCTGTTTGTTTCCAGCTGGGGTTAAATAATGCTAATAATGCTAATTCATCATTTTAAATCCATCTGTTGTATTTTTAGAATATGGCTCACTGAATAGCTTCAATTGCTAAAAATGGACCAAAGCATGAATCAAGCAACTGCTGAAATGCACTTAAAACCATAGACATATTGTTCCTAAATGCCTGAACAATGTTGCAAAAATTGGTGGAAGACTTCAGACTGCTGACTCACTGTTCCAGAGTCTGAAGTCATACAAAGTCATATAAAGGTAAATCTAGCAATAATCATTATAATGAAACATGATTTCCAAAGTTAATCTTAATAAAAGCATTTGTATTATTTATCGGCACACGCTAATGCTCAAAACACAGTCACTTCAACAGCAATTTCCGGACAGATACATAATTTTGACTATTTTATAAAGTAGTTGGAATTGATTTCTGACATTGTCAATGTTCTAAAGGGGAACAAACGATTTTAAGAACCCATCATTGGCCACAAATATATCCTCAAAAATTGGATATAAGGAGCAGATATTTGCGTCAGTCAACACAACTGGCCACTTCTGAGTTGACCACACCTGATGATGCATTGAATTACTGCTGATTCAATGAATGCAGTCAAATCACACTAAATTCCTAAAATATCCAACTGGTCCAAGCTGTGTATCAGGCCTTATCTAAAACTGCAGGCATAGATGTGCCATTTTTGAAGATGTTTGGATGAAGACCAAAACAATACAATAAGATGAATGACATGCAAAGTGATACAAAATATGACTGACAAGGTCCAAAACTTTACTAAACAAAATAATTTAATTTAACATGTT
>JBAJNP010014834.1:0-10548 GCA_036877545.1 Yasuhikotakia modesta | reverse complement strand
CAAATCTGTATTCGACTGACTTAATGTTAGAGTCTCTGACTACCTTACATTTGCTCAGAGAAAATAAATATTTAAAACACCAGACCTAATACGTTCACACAAAATGCTCTAAAGCGAATTCTGGTTTGATCTAAATTTGGTTTGACCAATTTACACTTTCACCAATCACAGATGTCAAGCGGTCTCAGTTCTGCACCAAAGACTCCAATGTGAACACACCCTTACAGTTAAACAGAAATAAACAGGCTAATGAGACTGTACTGCAGTCCTGACCTACCAAACACAGCCCTGCCTTAGCCAGGGTTTAATGGATGGGTTACATCATTCAGATTCTCTGTGAGTTCTGTCAGAATTCACTCATGGTGGAAGGCAATGAGAGCACTGAAGCCTGTTAGGGCATAATGTTTTTAAGGGCTAGAAAACACCTTGATTTCTTGTATTTAACTCTGTGTATGTGTGTGTGTGTGTGTGTATACAAAAGCCCACACAACAGCCAGTCAATACCAATCAATTACACAATCACGTTGGGCTGTTTTATCTTGATGTCCGCACTGCTAGAGTATCGCCTGCAGTTCTAATTGTGCCTGGTGAGCCGAAAGACGTTTTACTCTAAATATTATGCATATCTGATGTTCTGTTCACGGGCTGAGGAAAGCTAAATAAATCACAACAACAGAACTGTTCAATGCAATGCAGATTTCTGTAGCAATTAGCATTGTAGCTTGCCAGACAGATGTCTCCTCTCATTATGGGGTGGCTAATGAAACAGAAAAGATCGATACCTTGTGACGGAATCTGACGAGGGGTCGATACGCCATTGGGGTAAATCCTTCCTTGCCAGGACGTGCCTCAGCGATGAAAACTGCCCCCCAGAGCAGCAGCGCTGCCCAGTATCTACTGAAGCCTCTCATGAGTGCCCTTCTGTAATGAAAGAAAAACAATATTAGGCAAATAAACAACAAACAGCACAGACTGAAGTCAAGCAGAGCATTGTAAACCTCTTCAAACAAACAATACATCACAGCTCGGCTAATTACAGCAGACACAAGAAAAGGCCAATCCACTGTGAGTTTAAACTAATGCTTTCAATATGAAGTCCACATTTAATGGCAAGATTAAATCTACTTTGAATCAATTAAGGAATAACAAGTACCATGAGAACATAATAAATAAAGCTAGGATGAGGGATCGCTATGTTACAGTCTTAACTATGAAAGCATCAGATATTAGCTTAAAGTCAGGTAACATATAAGGTAACATTTAGATTTACTAATAAAGAGAAAAGAGCATATTTTTCTTTTACTTGTAGTTTTTTTTACTTGTACTGAAATGTAATAAAGACTTTATCATACTTCACAAAGTGTTTTGTGAAGTATGAAGAAGAAACATGTGGCAGAGGTATTATTGTTATATTCCGTAGGTGGAACTATGTGGGGAACTATTTTTGGTGAAATTGGTAAATCTTTTGCTTTGAATTCTTGACATGTATCCTAACAAATGTGACTCATGTTACCAGCAACAATCTACATGAAATGGTTTAAACTTCTTTTGTCTGAAGCAATTTGGTTCCATTAGATACATAAAGTCATTTTACAGGGTTAGATCAGAAAACAACAGCATCAAAGATTAGTGAAAGAAAGTCATTCGTAAACTTAAAAAGCAAACCAAATTTGAGAATAACACAGCGTTCATTATAAGGATGAATCAATTCAGAACTGATTTGTTTTATTATGCTGTCTGAACACAGACCTGATTTTAGTTTGAAGTCAGGCACATGACTTCAAGTGCTCTGGTTGCAAACCTGTATCCATCTGTTCTTTCATTTTAATCACAACATGCATGACTGTCATACATCAGACTGTCAGAGAGAGAGAGAGAGAGCGCTGTGCGCTCACCTGTAGGGATAGGCATCATAACTTTATCAGGTGGTCATAAATCGTCCCTGCCACATCCATGCCAACTCCCTTGGCATTGACTTTCAAATAAGGGATGTGTATCATTGACAATATCCATAATAGATCACACTGTCAGTCTCTCAGCAGGCAGCTTGATACAAGTGTCTTCTGTTGAATCTAAACAGCACTTACCCACGGCCATGGCTGCTCTGATCAGTGAACAGTCATGAGAGAGAGACAGACCCACACTGTGGTTGACAGTGTAGACATTTGTAGTGTATCACCCAAGTAGAGCACACTTATTACCATCTAAACATACTGAACATACATTGTCAAACGCAGCAATGTGACAGTACAAATTGACATGAGAAACATTACAGGGTACGCAGTGCATTCATTGACTGTTTGGTACATAGAAGCGCACATTAAAGGGCAAAGTACAGCACAAACTACTAGTTGTTCCAATCTGATTGGCTGGCT
This sequence comes from Yasuhikotakia modesta, assembly GCA_036877545.1. Lineage (NCBI taxonomy): Eukaryota > Metazoa > Chordata > Actinopteri > Cypriniformes > Botiidae > Yasuhikotakia > Yasuhikotakia modesta. The sequence goes on along the minus strand of JBAJNP010014834.1, from coordinate 8,173 downwards.
TTTCTGTACAACCAATCAAATGCAACCTACACTCAGCTCTTCATTTCAATGAGGTACATGTAGAATCTGAAACCATCAACTGTTACTAAAGTTCATAGAGGAACTTAAGCTCTATAAACCCCTTCCATAGTAAAGAAAGACATGAGCTACAATCTTCATTCCCCTTAGCGGCTCAGAAATGGAGAAAACTCTTCACCTTTGACAGGAAGTGACATGCACATGCTTGAGTGGTTGTTGTGCTTTTTCTGATGGACATCAACAGCAGCCAGGGCACATTTAGGAAAGCAGGTATCTTTGTGAACAACAGTTTACCCACAATTCAGTCTGGAATAATTGTTTAGTTCTAATAAACAGCTCTGACTAACTGAACTGTAATTAAAACTTTAAAAATTATTTAAAGGTTTGGTTTAAATATATTAATTTGAATTATATATCATGAAAGTTCGGTGCAGGAGAAACACAAAGGTTCTGTTTGTAACAAGAAACACAGTACAGGCTTCATTGATCGCTTAAATCTGTGCATCAGTCCCAAAGCTCTGCTTACTGGATTTCATGGTTGACAGAAGCAACAATAATGTAACTTTCTATTCGTGCCTCTTGTATATATACAGTTTCTTTCTTTGGGAAAACTTTTATGAGTTGGTTTAATTTGTGCAAATATGAGCTCAGCTAAAATAGTCTTTCCAATATCAAGCTGAATTGACTAGCGGGGTGAATTTTAACATCTAATAAAACATCCTTCACGCAACAGAGAGAACAGAGAGTGAGGCAGTGTCTGGAAAAGATAATGACCTCTATTTTTCATTCAAGTTATCCGCTTATCTCCTCCAGTTATTTTTTTCCTGGTTCTTCACTTCTAAAGGAGTTAAACTTTGGCTGGAGATAAGATGTTTATGCTCCTCATGGAATTGCTTGGTCACAGAGCCTGGTATTATTTATCATATTCTTTGAAATGCAACAAAGAATATAATATTTTTTAAATATAAATATGTAAACAGTTATTTTTGCTGGACCGCTGCAGACTAGTGCAGTTTGTCTGGTGTTTATAGTATAAAACATGCCTAATAGCACACAAATGCACTGTAAAGTGCTGCTGTAAACAGAGTGGTGCTTATATTTCTTAAGTTTAACCTGAACTCAATAACGCTCAGCACATTTATGAGCTACGATTTGTCCTTGAGTGAAAGTAAACAAACAAACAATGAAACAAGCCAAGGAAGAACTTAATCAACCAACCAACCAGACAACAAATGAACAATGTTCAAATCAATGGTCCTCATCATTTACTAAGTTAAGGCTTTTCCACAAGGTAAACTTGCTGTATTGTGTTTTCACCATATCGTAACTGTGTGTGTTTCAAATGTGTAGTCCAGGTTTCAAATGTGTAGTCCACAATCCAGGTTTTCACTCTCTTAATCTCTCTCTCTCTCTCATGCTTGGATGCATCAGTTTACAGGATGTCTGCAGAAGTGACAGAGATGTGTTAGTGGATCACTGCCAGACCTTTACCAGTCAGTGTGAAAACTGTGGCTATAGTTCTCAGCCTGTCCATCAGCGACAGACGCTGGCCTTTTGTGTCTGTGTGACTTTTTTCTGTCATTGTCTAAACTGTCAGCAGAACCTTTAATTATATTTCCCTGTATGAAAAGGCTTGTGGCTTGTGTAAAATGTTACACAATTTGCCTTCCATATTGTTAAACCCCACGAGTGCCCTAAAGGTCATGCAAAATATCTTTTTCCAGCTGTGTTTCAGTATCATTACACCACAGTCGGGGCTTTAAATGTCACAGAATGAAGCTGAAATGTCCCTCAACTAGTATGTGACTATTTTAGCTCACATTTCACATCATTGGTAATTCAATTAACATTGAGTCTGTTTCACAGCTTCAAGCGTTGCTGTGCAATACGATCGCTGCTTCGGTTAGGACACAGTCCATGGAAATCTAATTAAAACGACGTGAAACTGTTTCGCAAATATTGATAGTGCCTTTGGATTATAGTGCAATGAATGCTGTCAGCCATGAGCTAAAAACAACAGATCTCTTAAACACCAGGCCTTCAGGCACAGTGCTGTTTCTCAGAGCTTTTGAGACTAATCTTGATGTCTTTATGGGCATCTGTATCGCTCACAAACTCACTCCTATGGAACTACTTCTCTCTTTATAGAAGCTGTAAAGTAGTGGATTAAAATGCATTTCCAGAGAGAGGTCTGAATTGCTTTAAGTTTCACACGCATAAAACACTCCTTGACTATTTTTATAAAACAACTTTACAACGATAAAACAGAGTGATCAAAGGTGACAAAAGTGAAATTCTAGAGTCTCATGCAAAAATCTTCACATTTCATATATTACATATTTGCACAAATCAGGGTGAACAGTTTTTTTATGTCTCAAGATCCTTGCCTATAAACTCTGTTAGTGCTAGTTGTTGTTGTTTATATTTTGAGTTGTAATGAAAAAAATTACCTACAAAATTTTTTCCCTCCATTATAGGGGAAAATTCCCTCCATTCTGCTGCACCTGTACTGTTTAATATCACCTACAACTACAACAATCAATACAACAAACCTCAGCGCGACTACAGCCTGAACTGAAATAGTTTAATCCTTATATTTAGCATCAGATATCACAGCTGTAGAAACCACTAGATCTTTACACTCAGAGGTCATGATCTGATCACATGACCTGAGTCCAGCCAGATGGGTCGACCACGTGTTCTGGTTCTTTAACCAGATTAGCGTGAGGAGAGCAAGCTTTATCCACCCCAGGGCAGAGGGGCCGTAAATATCTCTGACTCATTACACCCAATGCCAGACAGATAAAAACACATCAGCATCCAATCAGAGATGAGAATAGATCAGGCTGGTGTAAATGCTGCTGCTGTGTGTGTACCTGCTTTTATTATTTAATATTTCTCATCATTTTCTGTCATGTTATCTATTTTATTCAGACGCACTCTCGCAACGCACTGTAATCACAAAATGTGATTGTCATGGTCTTTAAATTTAGTGTTATATTGCTTATTTCCTAGTGAATCCTATTTCTCTTATAGATAAAAAATGTCAGACATCGTGTGTGTGTTAGTCTGCATGCATCTGTGAGCTTTACAGACAACAAACTCTAATTTGGCACAAATGTATCTAACCTGTTAAAGGAACCAGGATACAATGTCTACAATAACACAATTTCTGTAGACGTTTGTGCCGTGAGCAAAGCTACTACTGTTGGGTCACCACATAATCTGACTACTGAAGCAAAACCATTCGAGAACAGATTCACAGCACGAGACATTACTGGTGCACCAAGAGACGCGTCCAATAAACAAATAAACAAAGACGCATCCAACGTTTTGTAGGCTGGATTGCACTATCATGTGAAATACTTGTTTTTTGTTAACTTTCCTGCTCAGATCAGAAGAGTCTAACACCAGAGTGCTTCAATCCATTCAGTTTTGTGTGGAAATTGAGCTCAGAGCTAAATCACTCTTTTGAGGTAATCTTTCTCAAGATTCAGCACAGAAGAGCATATCCAGAAGGATAAACAAACTTCAAATCAAATCTGTAAGTGAAGTGTTCAGCCACCAAACAGCTGAATAACTCATCATCTCAGCTTTGCTATATTGTTAAAGGGATACAGCACAGCTTACAATTTTCCCAATTTGTCCCAATTGCTCTTGATAAAAGGATTCTGTCCCTCTTGGAATGAACATTTAGCTGCACTCAAACCAGACTAATGTGCAGCCATTCCTAAGGGCACATTGGAAAACTCTTGGGCAAATCCCCCAGGTGTTCTCCCACCCCCAATGACTCGCTCCCTAGTGTCCCCCAGTCACACACTAAAATGAGTTTGCTAAGCATGCTGGGTAATGTGCTGATCAGAATGTGAGGTGGTTCCCTGGGCAACAGCACAATAAAGTCTCCAAATGATTCTGCTCTTTAAAATCTAATAGGATGAGAGGCAAAAAAACAGCACCGAATAGTCATAAAATAGTGATTCCTGAGGCTCTCTGGCTCTCCAGGACTGTATCACCAGACCTTCTCCAAAACATCTCTTTTAAACTGCATTTACATTCACATTATGTTCATGCATGTGCAATTTATGAAAACGACTTACAGTATGGCGCATTCAGGGTGTACAGTATCTTGTGTTCCTTGAAACTCTACCAGACTAAAACTCCCATGGATGGCAAAGCTTAATAGAAAAACAAAGATCTCAACAATAGGTTTATTTGTTCCATAATAAACATTGGCTTATGATTTAACAGAGGAAGTTTCCAGTGCATTTTGAAGTAATTCATTACATTCACAGCCTGAGTCGGTGCTGCTGTCATTTCGATTTGCAGAAAGTTATCACCTAACACGAAGCTTGGGATGCTGCCGTTTGGCCGGGCTGTTTAGCATTTTTCCCTGGGTAATCTGGAGTAATTAAATGCGGCGCACACACGCGGCCCCAGCAGCCAGCAGAGGTGAGATTAGAGAGGAGAGACGGGCCTGTGCTTCGTTTAGGTACAGCAGTTCACATGCGACAGTCTGCAGGGCTGTACCTGTGGCTCTGGACAGATGCTGCGACGTGAAACTGGCACCTGTAGCCATTAAAATGCGACACTAGGGAAGGAAGACTGGGTTGCCACACTAAAGCCATGCGTATATCTGACACACACACACACACACAGGCAGTCAAAGCATAACACACACATCGTCAGCATTAGACAGCCAATCACAATTCACTATCCTGAGAACATCACTGAACAAATAATTTTCCTCCCAATTGCCATGTGTGGGTTAAAAATTACATTTAGCTTGGCTTTGTTCTTTAATCTGTTCAACTTTAAAATACATGTTATAAAAGCAAACTAATTTCTAAACAGTATTAGAAATACGTAAATAAGTAAAAAAAATGTCAATACTGCCTGTCAAGCACACATGTAAGCCATCCTAAGTAGATGTGATATGAGTGTGTGTGAAGCCTGCAGGCCAGTGTTTATCAGTGTTAACTGAGACCCACAGAACATTGCTGAGCTTCAAACACAAACTCACTGAAAATCTATGGCTAGCAATATAATAAGATACAAATCCCCCGCCTCATGTACTCCCCCCAGCTTTTAATTAAACCAATGTTATAATCAATCATTTTACCATTAAAATTTCAAACAACAATAAATCAACAGAACATATTAAACAGCATTTTTCATTGACTGCTATGGATGGTAGTACAGTGTAGAATATTTCTTTTTTTAAATATCAAGCTACACTGACTGTCACAGAAACGTGCCATCGGTCCACAGCTGCAGAGCTCTTTGTAGGTCTGTGCTGAAAGTTTAGACATTATTGACACAAACCTATTTCTGTACGGAGAAATTGCCAGTGTTTCCTTTGAGAAGTTCTGCAACTGCTGGAGGCCATTAATTTGTGTGTTTGTAGTTAGCTGGAAAAAGAACTTGCCAGCACATCTCCAACAACTAAAATTTAAGTTTCTTTTTTCAAAGGCCACACACAATTTTTCAAAGGTCGATCTTACATCATCAAACACTAAAGGCCAATTTATTTAAACTCAAATCCAAACTCTAGCTAGGACCCCATAGTTGCCAACACTGCCAAATTTTCGCCCTGTTAGACGGATACAGACAGTGAGTCAGTGAGCCGAATCTACAAGATATCTGTGTGTGTACTGACCACTGAACTGTGATATTCTCTGGTCACGGACGATTGCACTGACCTGACCAATCTGTGGACAGTGTCAGGATTCATTAGTGCAACTCAGCTCTGTGATGAACATATCTATAGACAGGCACCCTTCAGAAACGAGAAATAAAGGTTTGAGGCAACATGTGTTTGGCATATTCATCTTAACGCTATTGTTTCAACATAAATGCCTTCTGATGCTCGCTTTATATTTGAATGTGTATCTTGGGGCGATGCGATTCACATGGAAGCTGGGAAGGCGAGGCAGTCATTTGAAGAGATTAATTATTGAAAGCAATTAGCGTGTTTGTGTTGCTCCTCTTCAGTTTTTGTGTGCCATAAAAGCGAGCTGCTTTTCAGCACAGTACGCAACCGCGAATCTAAGGGAACTATTATATATGCACAATGGAGATTTGCGACGAGGGCGGAAAATTAAAAGAGCAGGAAGACAATGAGGATGATGATGACGTGATGAAGAGGACAAATGAGGATAAAAGCAAGATGGCTGTGATTTCAAATCAATGAAATTAATAATCCCTTAGATACAAGGTCCTCCCCATATTGTTAACACTTCCCTGTGTAATATTGCCTGGTTACAATTTTACCTCACCGCTGCGTATCCACCTGTTGCTGAAACATTTACAGTCATTTGATCTCTTTCTGCACTCAGGAGAACGGTAAAGCAGAACATTAAAGAAAGACTTCTAACCATGTCCTTACATTTTACAGATCTGCCCTTGTAAATGTCGGTACTAGTGCTGTGTGTTTTGTTCTCTGTTTTCAGGAGTTCTTTTTGTTGTTTTAAAAGCTTTTGAAAGCCATGAAAACATGTTTCATAGGCTTTTCTCTAGACAGTGGCACCGATGGTGCGTTTCAACATGCGAGCATGTTTGTTGTCCATCTGTGTGTGTTGGAGAAGCAAGCGTTTGTTCTTCCTCTTACTTACTTGCTTACACATACATTATTTAAATGTACATTATATACATTTGTTTTACTATTCATTACAACACACAGCAGATAACCTTCACAGAGTTTCATACATTAACCATGAGCATCATGAACCATATTTCCACGTATCTACTCATTTATAGTCCTTTACTCGTTTCTATTCATTTTCACGCTGTAAAAACACGATTGTCTTGCAATGAACTGCACAAAACAAAGCATCAACTTTTGACAGCAGCGCAAACCTGTATAAACGGTAATAATATTTCTACCATAAACTCGATACTACAAAACCTTTCAAACGTATAAACGTTGTGAAAAAGAGGTGCAGTCATTAAATAACATGTATAAGTCATTAAATAACATGTATAAGTCATTAAATAACATGTACAAAAATACACGATTTGCCAGGGAACGCGGAGGGGGAAAATCCTATACGTGCGGCGTTCACGCAAGGACGTGATTTTAAACGACAGTCTATGTTCAGCTTTTATTTTCAGCTTTTTTTTAAGTTACAAGTAGTTCAACTATGAAAAACGTCCTTTTTGTTGCATTCCGCTTCTTTAGCTGTTTTTAAAGCAACTGTGTCAGGTGTGACCTGCGCTGTTTACCGCCCCTTGTAACTGCACAACATTTGCCAGCCTCGTAAATTACCACCGATCGCCGCCGTGCGCGCGCGCGCGCGCCAGATTAAACAGTATAATCCTATGAGCTCGGTGTCAATCGAGGATTAACGACCAAGAACGACCAAGTAAACGGTACGAACGACCAAGGTCCCATGCGTACCGTTTACTTTATTTCATTCGGTTACTGTGGTCTCGCCGTTTCAGCTTTATGAGTACTGAACTTGGTAACGCCGGATGTAAAGCATGTCTAACTTCATCACAATTGATCAAGCAACACGGATCGGGGTCTTAAATGTCGTTGCACAATATGCTCAACCATCCACAGCCGTAGAGGAAGTGCAGCTACAGTTAAAGTGCGTGTCGCGGTACATTTGCGCTTTATCCCCCCGAGGTGCCGAACATCGGTACAAAAGCCAATGCAAATGATTCAGTTAATGCATTTACAAACGACACTATAAATGATCCGTACTGCACCACGGACACAAGACAAGGAAAAAAATTACCTGTGTAATATCCAAACAAAAGTAATCCAATGAGATATTCCTCTACTTTTGGAGCAATGTTAACTGATGTGCAAGTACATCCAATGCCGTTTTGGTTAAACAACGTCCTCGGGGAGGCAATCCTTTCAGCTCAGTGTATGTATTCCTGAATATCTGGTGGGAGTCCCAGTTTCAGCACCGCCGGTGAGTGGACAGCTCCGCACAGAGCCGCTTCCCCGCGCGCCTCGGGTCTTGAGTGCGCGAGCGCGAGCCTTTCAGCTACTGGTTGCAAGCCCGGCCAGGTTTGCATACAATCATTCTGTCAGCCAATCGAAAGCCCCGCTGAACAGCCAAAGAGCTGAAACAGGCAGCTGAGCTCATCCGTTTAAATGAATTGCCCTTGACAAAGATGCGCAGAGTTTGTGTGCAGACTGTCC
>JBAJNP010014833.1:0-10548 GCA_036877545.1 Yasuhikotakia modesta | reverse complement strand
GTTTAAGGTTGTTGGTTGTCCTAAGAAGTTGAGTTTGCTGCATGGCTAAAAAAATAAATAAATAAACACGCATGCAAGCAGACAAACTCTACGTTTCTAAGTTTTAGACTACATACAACTGGCAGACAAGATATAACATTCAAAATTCTTGGATAATTTGCAGGATTGTGGCGTTTCAAGTGTAAATACAGTACAGTTTCAAAAGAAATGTTAACTGAAACCAGTATAGTACAGAATATTACCATGATAAGACTCAAACACATTTGTGCTTGTAAAGTATAAATGATTTTCTGTGACCCTATCAGCTGTTAGCTTACTTCCTCTTGTACTGTCTTAATATACATACATACAGGTTATAATATTCTTGTTCCATACATGGCGGGCTGTACTTTTTAATGTGCTGTATGCAGTTACAGCATACAAGTTTGTAGCGCGTCTGAGCTGTTGCATTGAGGTAATCAGAAAAGAGACATTATGTGTAGCATAGTACGTAACAGATTGTGTGGCTGTTTAGGTAGAACAATATTGGTCCAGTTTGTTGCCATGGCACCGCTAGAGCCTTTGATCGATTCTGCAAATAGCAAAGTTACACACAAATGTAATCCGTTATTAAATATTAACAAAGAAATCATACAATGACAGTAACTGATCAAGGCAGTGTGTGTGTGCATTTGTGTGTGTTTGTGAGTGTGTGTCTCACCTGTGTTAGCCCTCTGTGGAAGGGGCATGAGATGAGTGGCACTTATTTTTCTATAAGAGAAACAGAATATTATTGGATATATTGGAAAATGGGATAATTTAGCGATAGCCTTTATTCTGGTACTAACTTTCTGGTGTAGCCGGTAGTGAAGGGTTCTGTCTGAAAGCCACGGGTGTTTCAGTGACTGCGACGCGCTCATTCTCCAGCTGCACAAAAGTAATGCGATTTGCATCAAAACACAACCACGTACAAACACACACAACCAAATATTCATACACTTTGCATATGTGGTTTACGAGACCACAGACAAAATCTACACACCTTTTGCTTTTCACAAGGAGCCGTGAGATGAAGTCTTTGGCCTCCTCAGAAATTTCTGGAAACTCTGCCTCTTCAAAACTCCACTGACAGGCCAGAATGTTATTCAGAGTCTCATTGTCATCTTCACCCAGGAACGGAGAAAGTCCACTAAGCCTTCACACGAAAAACAAGTCGTTCCTCAATTTAGTTCTTCAAAATTATTTATGTATATATGACTTTCAATGTTGTTTGTGGAACAAACTCACAGCATGTAAGTTATGACACCTAAACTCCACATATCTGTCGGGAATGAGACAAATTCATAGTTGATGACCTCAGGAGCCAAAAACTCAGGCGTACCAAAGTTCACCTTCAACTTTTCTCTCGGTTTATATCTGAACAGAAGACGATGAACAAATCAATGACAGAGAAGAAAAAGATTCTTTAAAACAGACAGAACATTGTTTTTTGTTTAAATAGTCATGAAAGAGTTCTTTAATAATGGCCTTTAAATAAAGCTGATGGACAAAAATACTAACCTTCTTGCAAGCCCAAAGTCGATTATCTTGACCTTGTTTGTTTGTCGACTGATACAGAGAATGTTTTCAGGCTGTTGAAACAATGAAATAAAATTAACAGAGAAAAGTACTATGTGTTTGAAACTAAAGTGTGAAATATTTTTTGTGTTAAAACACGTTTTGCTATCGCTATGGCTAATCTCCAGGTTAGTAATCTGTAGGCTAATTGTCCAATCAAAACATTGCTCTGCTTTGACTATACTGACCAGCAACATTTGCTCAACCAATCACAGGCATTCAAGGCCTAGTTATTATTTTTGTCATATGTTAACATCACAAAAATTACACAATTTAGGCTAACATTGGATATTATTTACAATATGGTGTTGATACCTTTAAATCAAGGTGCAATATGTACATCTTGTGCATATATTGAAGGCCTTCAGTGATTTGTCTCATAAACAGCACTGTGTCCAGTTCTGTCAGTGTATAGTTCTCATCTATGATGCGGTCAAACAGTTCACCTCCATCAACACTAGAGTTACACAGAACAAACACACTTACAGCACATTCTGTACCAAAATCTTAAAGCTACGCTTAAAGCTATTTTTGGGGTTAAAAATGAACAAAAATCTGTCATTTATAAAAGACCTCAGTGTTCAAATCTCCATACCTAATTCAAATTCACAATATTATGTTTGTTATAATGATTTATAATTTTTTCACAAAAAAAAACAGTTTGACTTTAGTTTGTGTAGTTGTGACAGAAGTAAGAAGCTACTATATATCAAGTGTGTGGAAAACATCTTTTGTAACCTGTTCTAACAGCAGTGACTTTGAAAAAGCAACTTGCAATTTTATGTTTTAAACATAGATGGCGACAGAGAGGCAAACGATATGGATTGTATCTTTATATAGTGCAAGAAGAAACAAAGCACAATGTATTATAATGTACAATAGATGCTAGCATGTCCCCATTTAGTGTTTGTATGTGTGTAATATAATGTGTGTGTATAAAACTATAATAGAGAATAAAACTTACTACTCCATCACTAGGACAATTTCATGGCGAGATTCGAAGGCAGCGTAGAGTTGTATTAGATTGGCGTGATTCAATTGGTTCATTACTTCAATTTCACTCTTTACAACCTCCTGGTAACATTAACATGTCAAATAAATCCATTAGATGAATTATCTACTATAATCATGTCAATTCCTTCAGTCATGGTAGCATTTTGACTGTCAAATAAACTTAAAACTGACTTACCTTCTCTTTCTGACTTCTGGCTTTGATGACTTTAGCTGCTAATACCAGCCCTGAAGATTTCTCCACACATTTGTGCACCACACCAAAGCGTCCTCTGTAAAAACCAAAATACAACAATTAAACACAAATTCAATATCTATTTTTGTAATAAATATCTATTTAAGTAATTGGTGATGTTCAAATGTTATTTTGGAAGCACTTTTCCTTTAAATCTGAGGTAATATTTACATTTATTCATTTGGCAAATGCTTTTATCAAAAACAACTTACAGCAAACTCAATGTATATACTTTTTAATCAGTGCTTGCATTCCCTGGAATTGAACCTGCAACCTTTGAACTGCTAACACAATGCTCTACTAGTTGAGCTACAGGAAGGCCTTTATATAGCTGTTACTTACCCTCCAAGAACTTCCTCTTTATTAATAGTGTAGTAGCTGGTGATCTGGTGGGTTTTGGTTGTGACTAGACGGTGCTCAAATGGAGCGGGTGGCGGAGGAGACGAATCTGAGAACAAATGGAGACAAACCAATGAGATGAATCGAGTGAAACTCCATCTACAGTCACTCTAAGATCTTTCCCTCTTACCAATGACATATTCTTCAGTTACTGGCTCCTTATCTTGTCTCTCCTCTTCTGTGACCTTCTCTGTTTCCTCTGGTCCTGCCTCTGCAGCTTCACATTCTGCATCTAATGTCTCCAGGATCTGTAACTCCTCTAACGCCTCCTCCTGACTCCTTTTCAGGTCATCTGACTCCAGATTCTCCTCAGCAACATTGGAGGTGGATGGAATTTCCTGATGTTCCACACAACTACACAAATACAGACACAATATACAATATCACTTATTTCATAATCTCATTATATAAATCATTTTATAATATATAATATCTTGAAATATTATTTATTATATTTATGAGTTTTTTAAGTATACAATGATTTTATTTGTACTGTCAAATGTCCAACTGTAAACTGGGATTGTGGGTTCAATCCTAGGCAACACTGGAGTACTGATAAAAATGTTTACCTTCCCTTCTGTGTGAGTTGCTTGGTCTCCCAAATGAATAAGTGTAAATATGTCTACATGATTAAATACTTGTTGTTTTATATTTTTATCTAGAACTCATTTGTAACACAAAAACACCCAGAACATACATGTCTTGTGTCACTGTGATGTCATCAGTTTGGCTGGATGAATCTAGAGCAGTGAGTTGAACCTCTGACAGAACTTCTGTCTTTTCTTCCTGCTGTTTATCCTCTTTCTCCTTCAACACTTCAACAACCGTGTCGTCTGTTCTGGGCTCTTCTTCCTCTACGGCTGTTTGTTTGTCATCCTGTCTGTCTGAACATGGCTCAAAGTTTCTCTCCTCCTCAATGAGATTTAGGGGGGCTACAGTCCCGGCTGCTGGTTCTTTTGTGCTTTGAGAAATCTCAGCGTTCTGTTGATTGAGTTTTTGGACCTCTTCTGAACCCATCTGGACCAAGTCTGAAGAAGAAGGAATTGTAACTGCTTTTAATTATTAAAGTTAATAGTGTTTATTAATTTCAAAGTATATTAACTGTATAACTTCATATAAAGTATAATATGAAGGGCCCATTTTTTATTAAATTAACAGCTTTGCATTGATTCATTTAGTCAATTTTCCACAATTTTTTTTTTCACCTGTTGCATCTTGTGGTTTTCTTTTCTTCTGGGTTTTAAACCCTTTTGGGTACACCTTTGATTTCTCCTTCCCATCTTTATCTCTTAGCTAAAGAGAGAGAGAGAAAGAGAGAGAGAGAGAGAGAGAGAAGAAACTGTTCTATGTTATTTTGAACCATGTCAGTAAATTTGAATGATAAATTCTCCTCATTTGGTTGTAATACAGAGCCCCACCTTTAAAAAACTGATTTATGAAGGTGATTCATTAACACCCCTTTAAATAAAAGCACCTGCTTTGTGTCAATGACATGTGCGTTCACACAGACGCACTGAGCTGCTAACGTGTCATAAATCTGATATTGACGATCAGACAAACAGGCTGTCTGATGTGAGCTAAATGCACAGTTGTGTCCTTGAGCTTCTGCTGAGAATCAGTCATCATGTCATCGGTCGATCTGTTTTAGAAATGATTCCAGCCAATGAAAATAACCGTTCTAAGAAAGTCTCTTTTTAAATGCGGCAGAGCACCACACAAAAGACATTTTGTTATACGTTTAACACATTTGTCAAATAAATAAACAACAAACATATGATTTCAAGATGCTTTCATGTACAAATCAGACTGTTTGGTTATAATGTACATTACATCATCATGATGTCAAACATCAAAACAACAAACATCACAACATAAAAACAAATATGGAACAAATGATAGAATTATAAAGATATAGAAATTATAAAGACAAAATATGACCTCATACCTCTCTCAGGGCAACAAGTCTGTTTTGCATATTTAAATTTAATGCATCTTTGTCTTTTGTGTTTTTTTTACTGTATTTTCTTCTTCATCTTATAAAATATGTTGTTTAATGTGATCTTTTCAACGTGCTTTTAAACTTACCCTACTGCTGGATTTTGAGTGTGTGTTTTTCAAGAGTTCAGCCAATCGTGAGTGTTTCAGCACCTCAGCCACAAAACTGACAACCTGTTGAACTCCCCTGACCAATCGCTCCAAAGCATCAAGCCTTTGACCCTGTTGTTCCGCCTTCTCTCTGACTGTTTCCATGACAACACGCATCTCACGCAACATCTGCTTCACACCGTGTCTGTCCGCGGATGCGTTTTCCTCCTGACCAATGGCATCGATTCGTCTTAAAGCTACTTCCTGTAGTGCGAGGAGTTGGTCCATCTTACCACTCAAAGCACTGACGCGTCCTTCAATATGTGACAGAGAAGAAGATGAGGAAGACTTCAGAGAGTGTTGAGAAGAAGCAGAAAGCAGAGGAGAGGAAGATGGAGAAGACAGATGTTTGTTTGATGTTGAAAGTGAGGCTCTTTTGGTCACAGCTCTTCCACCATTGGTGCGTTTCTGAGCGTGGAGCGGTTTTGGGTCATAAACCCGAGCAAGAGACTTAACAAGATTAGAACTCATGATGTCACTTTCACCTTTGCTTTCTTTTCGTCTTCTGGACAATGTTTGTTTGCTTCCCAACCTACAGTTCATTTGTTTTTCATCTCTTGTGTTGCTCTGCCTGTGTCTCTGGTTTTTAAACTGCTGCTTTAAATAGGGGTCAACAGGCGTTCTCCAACTGGCCGGTGTGTGAGTGGTCACTGTGATGTCACGGTTATCATTTGGAGGCAGGGCTGTGACATACTGTATTATCAGAGTGTGAATTCTTAAGGCAGGTGCCGGGATACTGAAACCAGATCAGGTGCGAGAAAAGGCGATTGATGCAACTGTGACGTGTTTGAAGATCACCAGGACAGAAGGGTGAAATTTTTACTTTAAAATATACTTCGCTTATAAACTGGCTGTAGAACCAGTTGATTTCCACTGACTTACACTTGATAACATCAAGTGTGTGTGTGTGTGTGTGTGTGTGTGGTACTGCATAAATCTCAGACAGGAAATACCGCATGTTTATTAGTACAAAAATAAAAGGAATCTGGAAGGGTAAATGTGTTGTACAGCTGCATCAAATTGAGAATTATTGTTTTGTATAGGCCAAAATTATGTATTAAAAAACTTAAGACTTAAAATTTGATCAAGTTTATCCTTTTAAATCCTGTTTGCATTTTCATAAGGCATGACAAAGCTCTACATATGTACTGTACCTCTGCAGTCTGCATTCCAGACTAAAGAACACAATGAGCCGTCAAGTGTGAATGTGTGACTGAGGGAAAGCAGGTGTACTAGTCTATTAAAATGTAAACGGGACAGAACAGCACTTCTGAGTTCTGTTTCATTCTCCAACTTCTTATAGTTGTCTCATTGTTCTTAGTAAAACTCTGTAGATGTGTGATGTTTGAAGTTACTAAACTTTGATACATTTCAAACTACAACAAGAGTACCTGTCACACTGTCTTTAAATAGTGATTTAAAGGGAATACAAATGTGTTTGTGAGTTCTCAAATGTCAGTTTACAATAATTATTTTCTGTGGCAACAGACATTGTGACACAGATGGTATTGAAAGCTTAACTTTTCCACCAGCCCTTAACTTTATAATTTAAACTATTTTCACATGCTAATGCTTCATTTTGTAAGCACTCACTAGTCTAGTAGACTAGTCTATAACTTGGACTTCTTGGTAAATTAACATTTAACATCAACCGTTTGTCTAATGAATCAATATGATGTTTATCAACTATATTCAAATCCATTTATAAAGGAATATTTATTTATTTTAATATTAGTAAAATAAAGACAATATTCAAACACACAAAAGCACTACAACTAAATGTTTTAAATGCATTCCCACTAAATGCCTCTTTGACATGCTACATTGTAATCTGATTACTGGCTAATGATTGGTTGGAGAAGTAATGATTTGTTTTCTGATTGGCTGAGGTATTAATAGAAAGCCTCTGCGCACTGAGTAATCACTGAGGGATTGGTGACACCTTTGGAATGGGAACTTGATAATGTGAAGTTAGCTCTCTCCGTTTTGACAACAAGGGCTTATAAAAGGAGACTAAGTGCTCACATTCCTTTCTGTGTATTTGTATTGCATGCCTGGCTGTGTGCATGAGTTATTAAATTATGGATTAATAAACCTTCTAGCCTTACATAGAGACATACAGTTGTCATCTGAAGTCATACGTCATGAAATCATAACAGTGAGACGGCATGAATAAAATGGAATCTCTCCAATTACATAATAGGGATATGTGATCTGACAGGCCTGAGTAGACGATCACAGATGGACTTTGAGCTGGGGATTATACAGTGTGTATAAAATGTGTAGAATGACAAACAGAGGACACACACAGAGACATCGTTTGTACACCAACAGCTGCGGATATAAAC
The DNA here is from genome assembly GCA_036877545.1 of Yasuhikotakia modesta. Lineage (NCBI taxonomy): Eukaryota > Metazoa > Chordata > Actinopteri > Cypriniformes > Botiidae > Yasuhikotakia > Yasuhikotakia modesta. The sequence goes on along the minus strand of JBAJNP010014833.1, from coordinate 2,814 downwards.
CGTATGACAGCAGATGTCACTGCTCTTTAACGGCGCAACAAATGGCGCAGCTTCAAACACGCAACCGGCCCTCAGAAACGTTATCGTGTGATATGAGACCAGGGCTGATTACACGTGACTTTTAAACACAAAACAAATAAAGATATAAAATATATGAAATTTGAAATGTGCAAAAACCAGTCAGCTCACATTTATTACATTTGACAGGCACTTTTATCTATAATGACCTATATTGCAAACAACACGTACAGCTTATCATTATGTGTGTTACCAGGAAATCAAACCAATGACCTTTGTGCTGCTAACACAATGCTCCACCAGTTTATGTGACAACTAGCCGTGTTCCCCTCTTCAGTGTGAAATGATTGTATTGCTATTGTATTGTAAGTGCTTTGTTTATAAGTCAAGGTTTGAATTAAATAAATGCATAGCCTCATTACTGTTTATAGGATACTATTTGTAGACTGTTAATACAGCGGCTAATCGGATACCATACATCACTAAAATGCCAATGTACATTATAGTAATGTACTATATGTATATACTACATCATTAAAGTTAATAAAATAAATAATACACAAAGCCCTTGTATGTGTCCTTATTATCACATGACTACTAATCTTTCAAATTATTATGATTCAGACACAAGTGCTTGTTACCAAATGAAATATTGTGAGTGAGTGAGTGAGTGAGTGAACGAATGAATGAATGAATGAATGAAAATTCGCTGATGCATGTATCTTCTCTTATCCACCACATGAGGGCAGGCTTTACATACACGCCATGCTGTACGCCCTCTGTGCTGTATGGTTTTAGGAAACAAATACAAACTAATAACATAATACATCTATAATTGTTTTTTAATGTCACTAAATAATCACACAGTGTTGTTCTGCCCGTGTGCAGCCCTAAACCCCAGACAAACGATTCTGAAGGTGTCGACAGCCCATAAAAACAGAGTGTTTCTGAATGCCTCTTTAACTACCTGTGCCAATCACCTCTTTAATGGCGCAAACGTAATCCTCTTGTAAATGCGTAAGATGTGTTGGCACAAGCATGTGGAAATGTGTGTTTACTGAGAATGTGCGTGTGTGTGAAGGAGAGTTGACGTACAGGTACATCAGTAACTGTACACCAGTGCCACAATGCAATTCTAACCAGACACTGTAACCGGAGATATTTAAAAGTGATGAGTTTGCGCAATCTTATGCGCATATATGCGCACAGCAGGTTCCAGAGGTCTGAGGTTATTCTGAGAAAAGCTCCTGTTTAGAATTCTTTACCAATCCAACATGCATTTGGCCAAACAAATACACTGCAAGTTTCATTATCTTCTTGCACTTGTTTGCGTTTGGTTACGGATTTGGTTAGTTTGCGTAAAACCTGATACATTTTGTTCAGATGAATCTTATGAATTTTAAAGTTAGCGTGGTTTCATTTTTGTCAAATCCACTTTCCTCAACTCGTGTTTATACTCAAGTCATTTTCGATCTTTGCAAATCGCTTTGGATAAAGTGCTTGTTAAGTAAATAAATGTAAATAGGTATAAATCTAAATCAGCGTGTTGCTGTGTCTTAATGTGAGTGTTTGCCTATATAGACCAAGCACGCACAGGTGGCTATTTCGGGGTGGGGGTAACAAAATGCCCCCATCCTCTGCTGGATTTTCATCCCCATTGCCCTCCCTGGCCTTTAAACCTGCCTCACCCGAAGGGTCGCTTCGCTTCGACAGCCCCTCCCACCGCCTCTCTCCATCTGGGTGCGAGTGCGCTTGGCACCGCGTGCGGCGCGCATCTGACCGCGCTCAGGTTAACGTGAGGGAGACCCAGGGAAACACTGACGAACTAGCTGCAGGTGACGACAACATATCTCAACTCTGAGATCATCTGAGAACATCTGAGAAGGTAGATGTTTCAGTGAAGGTTCTTCAAGGTTACGTGGTGGACATAAATGCTCCTTGACTTACAGAAGAAATGAAACGATGCCAAGAAATTCATGCTGCTGTTTTTCCATCATCGAGCACAAGACAAAAAAAACTCAATGCCAAACTCTCTCTCAATGCTCACAGAGTCACATGGTGACACCTGACACTGAATTAACACATCTACAGTCTCTCAATGCTGAGCTGTCTTACCTGTCCTCTACATGACTTACAGACAAGAAGACTTGGCTTAAGCCAGTATTTCCACATTAGCACATGCTGTTCCCATCCACGTGGTTATTTCAAGGCTTTGATTAACACCTCAAATTACCCAACAATTACATTTTCTTGTATTGAAAATATGATCTTTTAATGTTATGCAATGTGTTTTTGTGTGATTAAAATCCTGGATTAGACAGCTAAGAGGTGCGAACATGCAGAACTGAAAGCGTTTCTAGAGACTGCCAAAACTTTATGACAGCCACTAATAAATTGACTTATAAACTTTATATTTACCTCAGGCACTATATAAGCAACACATATATTTGTGGTTGAGACATGTGCTGTTTCAAATACCACTCGGGTGGAGTGGCAGATCATTGAAATTACTGGCAAACGCTATCAATGCTAACATAAGAGAAGACAGACAGTATATATAAATATATACGCAAATAGTCTAATATAAATAACAAATACATTTAGTCTTATTACATTTACTCTTAGACAGTTTTACATTTGCTACATTTGCTCAGATTAATAATGAGAACATTTACTGTAAATAAATGTACTGTATTTACTGTAAACTATTATGACTTATGAATTTGACTTATGAAAGTTATGAAGAAATATAGAAGTCTGCATTTTACATTTGTAGTGAATTGTTAACATTCACTA
>JBAJNP010014832.1:0-10549 GCA_036877545.1 Yasuhikotakia modesta | reverse complement strand
ACGTTGGTTAGCATTGTGAAGGAGCGTTCAGTGGACACAAAGCTTCCTCTGTCTGATCCATGATCATCTGTGTTAACCTCCTGACTGACGCATGCATGCTAACACCAGCGCAGCAGCGGCGCAGGGGAGTGTGTGTGTGGTTATTCCCAGGGTCAGCGGTCGATGGGAGGAAACGTTGTACTCACATCTATAAAAGACGCGTTGATGTAGTCTGTGTTCTCCTCGCCTCGCTTTACAGGAATAATCACTCTGTTAAACTCATCTGAGACACCAATAAAACACACCCGTAAATAAATGCACAGCGAGTTACAGAATTAAAGATATACAAACAGCTGCTTTTGTAAACACAGGCCTATATAGACGGTAGAACCGTACAGACTGAACAGAACAGAACTGAAGAACTCACAGGGAATGATTTGTAAAACTCGGTTCTTCTTCATGTTGGCTGGCAGGTTTCCGGTTCTCATCTTATCATTCTGGATCTTTATGGAGGTGAGTTTCTGAAAGAGAGAAAATGATCAAAAACAGAAAAAGAAAACGTGTAAAAAAGCGTTAAATAAAGGGAGAAAGAGACGCTACCTTAAACTCCGCCTCCAGCCCCCCACAGCCGGCCCCCGGTAAAGGGGCATAGAGTTTATTTAAATGAGTCTCCAAAGATGTCACCTCTAGCTCTGTGTCTCCATACAGGTAGTGCTCAAGCAACGCTTGGAATATAAACACATACTGCATCTGTAGGGACAGAGGGACACACGTCATATATGATCATGTTTAGATGGATTAAATCATCTTCAGTACAAAACATGTTATTATTAGTCACCGTTGCTTCTTGCTAACACTGGAACTTCTGAGGTTCCGTCGCACTTACGTCGGTTTGGACCATCTGACAGCGCTGAGCTCTGATCCGCGTCACGAACCCGAAGACGTCGACTTTCCTCTCCGCCGCCATCATGTCCAGCATGGCGTCTATGACGATGAAGGTCCCGGTTCGGCCCACCCCGGCGCTGAGGCGTACAGATAAGTGTCAGTTACAGGACAGGGCGTTACACACGTCTGCTGACGTAACGCAGGAGAACGTTTTTACCTGCAGTGGACCACGATGGCTCCGGCGTACTGCGGGTTGCAGGTCTTCACCTTCTTGAGGAACTTCAGCATTCCGATGGGAGTGAAGGGAACGCCGAAATCAGGCCAGCTGGTGAAGTGAAACTGCGTGACGAGTCTCTGGGGCTTTTTCCCAGACACGTCCCCCACCTAAACACACACACAGTGGTCCATTCAACACTTCCTGTAATAACATCTCACTACTCGCATAAACTCCTACAATGATCAGTGGCCGACTGTTTTTTTTATTGCCTGATTTCAACATCTGGAGCTTATAATGAAATAATAATAAGTACAAATATATTTATTGACAAGGTTTTAACCCAGTTCTGAGCTAAAATTTAATACAGGCCAAATGTTCACATAGTCCAGTTTTAGAAGCATCAGGAAGTTAGTTTCCTGAAAGGTCACATGACATTTATGGATCACATGATTGGCTAATAACCACAGAATTAAAAAGTTTTGGGTCGACCACTAACTCTCTACAAAACCTGCTTACCTGCTGAATGCAGAATTTGCGGATCGTGTAGTCGACCAGAACCATCATATCCTCCACGGACACGCGGATGTTCCCGTAGGTCCAGCAGCCCTGGTCTGGCCAGTACTGAGCGCATTTACACTACGAAACAATCAGACCCAGAGCCACAATCATAAATCCTCACAAACGCAGAGTTTAATGTCTTATGTAAGACTGACAGGACAGGAACACCGAACCACATTTTTAAAATTACCTCCTTCCTCTCCTTCAGATTGGTTACCATGACGATGGTGGCAGTGTTCTGTTCCCAGATCATCCTCCAGAAATCGTTCGCCGTTTCCTCCTTGGGCCCTGGATCAGAAAATCTTGGGTTTAGTTTAATCTCAAATTTGAGTTTAGCTTAGATTTCTCAAGAGCTCCGTGAACATGAAATGAAAACACTGAATGTATGTCAAGCGCATATTTCTGAAACTCATTCGTCAGAGATCATTTCTGTTACCTTGAGCAGCGATAAATTTGTTCTTTTCCTGGTATCCCTGATGAGACAGAAAACAATTAAAAAGTTAGCAAGGTCAGGTTCATGCAAGTTTTTAGCACAAATCACTGAATCTTGACGGCACCAAAAGTTTTTACTCTTGCATTTGTAGTTTTAAAAACACAAGCAACGATTAATATTTAAACTAAAATAGCTGCATATTATGTGAATGCGGAAAAAAAACAAACAATTCCAAACAGCACATCAAGTCTATTGGGTCTCTTACATTAATGTAGGAAGCGTTAATGTAGTCTGAGTCTGGAACGCCCTCCAGAGGCGTCAGATGCAGCCTGGAATGATCATCTGTGAGGGTAAAAGAACAACAACACATTCTTACAACATACGTATATTAGTTTTCACACAAGAAACGTCACATCTCTGGTGTTTATCAGCTGTGGTCCAGCGAGATGTTCTTACAGGGCAGGATGTTGACGTATCTGTTCTTCTCCTTGTTCTCCTCCTTTGAGGCAGCGTCACAAGAAGCTTGAATTGGACAAACGGGCAACGCCTGCAGAGAGAAATTAGCAACTTAATAAGTGTTTGTGACAGTGATTTCTGAGGGGACTTTGGTATGTTCTACAACATGTGATATTTTCTTTTGAAGCAACAGCATGTTTTTCATCAGGAAGATGTTCTGTCAATTGTTAAATCATTGTGTGTGTGTTTTTGTGCACCCACATTAAATTCTTCCCGGAAGAGTTTATTGTCGTCGGCCATTCGCCGGTTCATTTCCTCCTCCAGCTTGTCGACAGGAAGGGGCGGGTACTTCCTGTTGGTGCTAGGGGAACGGGCCAATAGCGGCACGCTCTGAAGTTCTGCAAGATCGAGTGATGGAGAAAGAAAGAAGTAGGGAGATAAAAAGTGGGAAGCAATGAAAGTTAAAGTACATTATATTTATGTTAACAATAATGTATGTCACTGTATGCGTTACACTATGAGGAATAATAGATACAAATAAAGCTACAATACAGGAGCAGAACACAAAAACTTATTTTATGTAAAGAATGACTTGCAATTTATTGAGTCGAACCATGTTGTGTTTGAGTTCACCAGCAGGGGGAGTCAAGACACAACTCACCACAAAAACCATTAAAATCATCATGTACACAATTCATCAAAACCCTTTCATTTATCTTATCAATCATAAACATCCTTCACAACTGACTTCAATATATTTACTACTTAGGGACTTACATAACCAGGAATGTTAACAGAAAGACACACACACACACACACACACACACACACACACACACACACACACACACACTCGTACCCGTGTCATCAGCTCTGCCATTGGTCAGACGGAAGGAATTGGAGTGGCTCCCCTCCTGCTTGTACTTCTTAAACCTGCCAGAACGGAGCAGAACAGCAAGCCAACCATTACCAGGACAACCGAACAATCCAGTCCCCCGGTCCCCCGCTGCTCTTGTGGGTTTCCTAATGAATGCTGCTTTCTGAGTGGACACACACTTTCTCATCTGTTCTCTTATGATGTGCGTGCGTGTGCTGGTGTCCCACGTTCTAACAATCGTAACCAGGCCCACGCGGAACCCGTTCTACAGAACTCAGCAGATTTTGAACAATCCACATTTCCAAAGTTTCCAAAAGCTGCGTGGTTGAATATTTCCTCTAACTTGATGATGATTTTCAGCTACCAGTAAGAATGTAACGCTCCCATTTAACACAATTCAATTCACCCAGTAGATTCCACAGATTGTTGATGTAAACTGGTGCATGAGTTGTGAAAACGTTCATGCGTGTCTCTACAAGTTCCTCCTCTGCACAGAATGGAGCTCAGACTGACCTCAGCATGTACAACACGATGATGATGAAGACGATCACCAGGAGAGACGACAGGGCAACCATCACCGCCATAATCGCCGTGTCATCTTAGGTTAAAGACAACACATTAAATTACAGTTATAAACAATAAACAATTTAATCAATAAACTAGTTCTGCCAAATTCTCTTTTAAAGCAGCCATACATCATTTTTGGGGTAAAAATGAACAAGTGTAAGTTTTGGATCAAGCACATATAAAACATTATCAGTAATAATTATTTATAATTTAAGCTGTCAGGTCTGGTTTAGCCTGAATGTTGACTTCAACACAAGTATAGAGAAATAACCTGCAATTTTACATTTCAAACAGAGGTGGCAGCAGAGAGACAGACTGCAGCATGTTAGCTAACATATAAGACAGACAAACAGCTTCTCTCTGTATGTAAATGTTGAAGTGCGTGTCAGAAACGTACCTTGTCCATCTTCACCTTCATAACATGAAGAAAAACAGAGAAACAACATTTTAAACATAGAGAAATGATACAAAATGCTGCAGTTCTTACAAACAGTCGAAAAGAACAAGAATGAAACGTGCTTTGAAAGGGCGCAGACGTTACCTGCGGGTTTGCTGACATCAGTGGTGGTGGCGTCTGTAGGGGCGAGGGGAGCATCTGTTTCAGGCTCTGAAGGCGTCTGTGTGGGTGGCAGATCAGGAATGGGGGTTTCCGCTGTTGTTAAAACCGTTGTCTCGTCATCCTCAGTATTTGCGGTGGTGAGGGCCGGCACCGCGGCGGACGGGGTGGGAGGGGCAGGTGGCGCTTGGCTCGAGACGGACTCGGGCGGAGGGGGAACTATTGGCGGGGCTGAGGGAACCTGTGGGGTCGCCATTGAGTCATTGACGCTTGTTGTTGCAACAAGTTCGGGGGACGGCGTGATAACTGGGGTGGTCTGCGTAACCATGATGGCAGGTGCTGTGGAGGGTGGGTCTGTAGGTTTGATGGTCAAGACTGGACCTGAGAAAGACATTTTGATTTAGACAACAAATCCTATAAATTATTAAAGTTTCTCCAATAAAAGCTTTTAGACAAGATTAACCATTAATGGTGAACAGCACTTTCTTACTTTTTAATTTAACGCATGAGTGAACCTCACATTGCTTTAAAAGAAAAGTCCTCATCATTAAATGTGACAAGAAAACAGCTGCCTGAGGGTGTTTCCAAGATGGCAGCCGCAGTGAACAGACTTGTTCAGAACACAATTAGGCATGTGGGGAAACGGTGTAATCTGGGCAATTCCTGAGTAATCGTTTGGAAATTGACCGCAGGTAAATCTCTCTCCGTATGACAGCAAATGTGTGTAAATGTTTCACGATTGTTCGTGTTTGGTGGCACTTTTAGCTGCCTGTTTCAGTGTCTGTTTCAGTTTCAGGTAAAACAATGTTATTCTAGAACCTATTTCCAAAAAAACCTTCTGTAGAACCCTGCAGCTCTTCCCTGTGGATGGACTAGATGTAAACGTTAATATTCCAAGTTCTGCTCCAACTTCTGCATTTGTTGGGTCTCCAATATAGAAACTCTGGATCAGCTAAACAGCTAGTTCTATGTCTAATGAGAGAAGTGGGTTAATTAACAATGTTTTGGGGTGACAAGCGTTTTACCTGAAGTGTCAGGAAGTTCCTGGGCAGCGCTGAGGGCCACACAGGCCGCCTGTACCAGCAGGAGCAGAGGACATACACCCATCCTGCCCTGTAACAAAACACACACACCAGAAATTGTTTTAGTCCTAAAAGCAGCTGCTATCTTTTCCAGTAACATTTTTTGTTATGCTGAAAATCCCTGATAACTAAATCACTAAGTTGCCTAAACATATCATTTCTGTGGAAGGCGCATTAAGAAGGACCACAAACGTTCATCCAATCAATACATTCGGTCCGCGTGCAATGATAGGATGTCTTACTTACCTGTCAAACTACATGTGCGTTTATGTTCATGTGCATCTATATCATCTATCTTACGCTTTCAAAGCTTGCTTGCTATTGCTAGCTGCTCTGAAATCGCCTGCCTTACTTTTAAAAACCAGCATGAACTGATTATGAACTTATGAACTGACTAACACAGATTTAAGGGCGGTGTCTACTAGCTGACTCAATGGTAAATGTAGACACCACGAGTTCTTCACCCTTGTTTTAGAGGCCTGTCAAAAAAAGTCAACAATTGACAATACAGTCATAACAGACTAAATCAGGGTGAAAATAATGGACTCATTTTAACCCGGTGAACGAGTGAAGCAGTTATGTGTTCACACAGAGCTTCAGTTGCAGAAAACTTAATCTTGTTTTTAAATGGGCCAATGAGAATCCATGAGAAATCCAACTCACCAGATTTTATTGGTAGGTAGGGTGAGGGAGTAATCTTACCTGGAGAAGCGAAACCGGCATCACTCACTCATTCGTACAACGATATCCTGCAAATGGAGAGAGAGACATACTGTTAAAACGTCAGCCGGAAACGTTAGCATCTACATCTGACACCTTATCTTTATTTATCCGCCCTTCTAGCATTTTCAGAAGCGCATGGAGCACGTCTGAGACAGAACATGAGTCACGGCGCTGAGATTAGCAGAGCAAGAACAGACTTGAACTTCTGATTAATCTGGGTTTAAAAAACTCGGTTAAATTTGTCACGCCAGTTGGGAAAAGAACTTCCTCTTCCTGTGACAAACATGCACATGATCCTGTCAAATTCATATCATATTAGACAACAGCCACAGATCCAGACAAGACTATTCGGTGTCTCTTTACTCATCTGTGGATAGTTTGCAGATGCGAGTGGATTAAGCGCTTAGTTTTCAGATACACTGATAAAGGAACGAGTCAAAGCCAGCAAAAGTCATGCAGTAATCTCTCGCTCACTAAACCGTGATAATCCCGGCACCCATCTGAGGGGTCAAACCCGGAAATAATCCCACCCGTCTGTCACTCATCAAGACAGAGCATCCGTGGTTCTGCTGCTCGGAGGGGGTGACCAATCAGCTTCCAATGGTGCTTGGCAACCGTTGACACGGAAACATCAGCAGGTCACGCCCCGGTTATCCACCCATGAGCTTTCAATGGATCATCCAGAGTAAATCTGAGTGGTTTACATGAGAACGTAATAATTACAGCACATTTACATAACCTCTAAACAACGTTTAATTAATCATCAATAAACCTGTCAGATCAGTCACTGGCTATGCATAATCATATTAAAATTACATCATATTAACGTAACAATGACACATGTATGTTTGTTTAGTTCTCATATGTGATATTTAATAAATAAACTAAATGCTAATGACATAAAAAAATATTGTAACATATTCCTTAGTTCACAACAGAATGTCAAGGAAACAAAGAGGGTGAAATAACAGCGATTGGTGACTGAACACAGTCCACTAGCTGATAAACATTAACATCACTAATGGCAGTTGACCCCCACAGGAACACCTGTGACCCATCTGTCTGTTTTGGGGTCTTTCAACAACAGTTGGTCAATATTTCTGGTTCTGAACGAGCAGAACTGAGTCTTTACACACTATTCAGGTTGGCCTCTCGCTCCATGTCTCTGGTTCTGTTGTAGCCGCATCTACATGCCCACTGCAGTTACGACGGCCACAATTACAGCCCTGTTCTCCAGCACAAACCATGTCAACCAACCCAATCTGAGAGTGATGCCAAATTTCGTTTGTTCTTACCAACATATTTTTCCTACTCATTAACGTTGTTTGCTGAAGCATTACTGCTGCAGATACTTACGGTCGGGGATCTGAACGAACCTATAGTTTAAATTAACTCATCCCACAATGTTTATTCAACAGACATGTCATGTCACTCGTTTAGATGTGATCAAACTGTGATTTTTAACTAGGGAAGGATCAAACCAACAGAAAAAAGCCAACAGATTTAGATGCCTGGAATAAAGACCTGATTTATTAAAGAAACAAAAATACATTTGCACAGCCATTAGAGATGTTGAGAGACGCTGTATGAATAAAGTCTCTCAAACTGAAGCACAAAAGGTCACAGAGACCTTTAAGAAGTTAAGAGAAGTTAATTTATATGAATAATTTGCAGAGCTTCTAACAACATACAACATTCGAACTACCTAGCAACACCCAGGCAACCACCTTAGCAACGCTAAAAATCACTGACAAGCCACAAATTCACATTTTCCTAAAAATAAAACCTTTTATTGTTTGCAGAACATTTTTGTGTCATGTTGCATTCGCTCATTTGTAGTTATGGATGACTTCATGTAAAACTGTGGCTTCACTGTTAATCCTGATGGAAATCTGCAGTTAGTAAATGCAAACAGCCCTTAATTTCCATACAGAGAGTTTTGCCCGCAGCCGCGTCCATCTCTGACATCTTAATCAAATCAGCCTCGTCTAACCCACTGAACATTTCACCTCCGCGGAGCAAACATACAGCAGCCCGCTGTCAAAAACCATTTGCTGAAGGTCTGAGCAGAAACATGGATTTGCATTCTTCAAATGGAGGTCAAATCTGAAAGGAACTGAAGCATTTTAGCACAGAACTCCTTTATTTTATTACAGCTCACGTTTAGTACACAAGTTACTGGACTTTAAGCAATACGCCATTAGCAAAAGCATCTGGTATGAAATATAACTGGCAGGTCAATCTGTTCATCTGAGCTATCTGGACCGGATCAGCTACAGAGTTAATTCCAGAGCCTGGACTGGTAGTATCTGTTTGTATCTTTCAGTCTGGAGTTGGACGGAAAGCAGTAAACATTGCTTCCTTTCTTCCGTAGCCGTCCGTGCGATTGGCCTGCCAGGTCTCTGGCTTAGTGTGAACGCGCCACACCCTCACCTTAGCAAAACGGCATTGGTGAAATGTGGCAGGCTGTTACATAATCCCTCTGCTGATTTGCTTTATGAAAGAAATCCATTTTGCATCCATTTTTTTGGAACTGATGAGTCAACCCTGTTTATTACATTAGAGCTGTAATGAGCTAGAGCGGAAACGACACACCTCAAATACACGACACCCATAATAGGGGTTTTCCTCTGAGAAATGACATCATTTTTAAGTGCACAAATGGCCTGTCTCCAGTTCCTCAGCTCATGAGCTCCTGAGGTTTGTTCCTGAAGGACAGCCTGCAGTCTCACCATCTCCGGGCAAAGCAAATATATCTGCGTCCTATAGGGAGTTACACCTCGATGAGGCAGCACCTCAAGGGAACAAAATCCTTTATAGGCATCACAGAAAACATCTGCAAAGGTTGCATGTTTCTCTCCTGAACAAATAGTTCCTAGGAACAATTCATCAAAAAATAACTAGCGAACACCCACCCAAATTCCACACATATGAGCTCCATGAAGAGCAGTCTGAAAACACGTCACACCATCTGATTTGGCTTTGAAGAACCTTTGAAAAACCTTTAAACCATCAAACACCAAGTATAATACACAGCTGAAATGCTAAGTCATGTTGGCTGAATGAAGTTAAAACTGGGTTATCTGTGGACTGGACTAATTTTTTGAAGGTTAAAGAAAGATAAGTCACATCTACAGACCAAAATATCACAGACATTTGAGGTTTGACTTGGCACCTGTCTTCCTGCTACCCAGTTATTACCAGCAATGCTCTGCCAACCACTCAGAACATCCTAGCAACTGCATAGCAACACCCTAGCAACCACCCAAAACTCTTCAACATCCTTTGCACAAGCAGAAATGGCTTAAATTATTCTTACAAAGTGTAATAATCTAGTTAAAAAGGCTTTTAACTTGCAGTGCACGGCGTGTGTAATTCCACTATCTACAAATGGCTATGATTTATTGTTCAGCTCTAAACACATACCAGAGGAGTCATGCTGTAAATACAGCTAGACTAACACACATTTTCCCTCTCTATCTGTCTAACTCACTCCATCTCTCTGACCCGAGGCTGGGCAGATCTCAGAACAAAAGCCATCGGTCTCAAGATGTCATGTTCCTCTTTCTAACACGTATCTTTAACAGCACAGCAGAACCGTCTAAAAACAGTCCAGTTCCATAAATGACCTTCCAGCCAGACAGTAAACAGGTGATGAACACTTTCCGTGTCTCTTTAGAACCACAAGTTCCACGAAACAGGAGCTGCAGACAGAAACAATATTTGTTACACACTGACGTGGGATCAGTTTTGTACCTTCAAACATGAAAGAGTTCAGGACAGGGTAGCTGGTCCCAGATCAGTATAAGAAGGCTGCTGTGATGGCCACAGATGCATGACACTTAAGAATGTAAAAAAACTGTAACGTTTACACACACACACACACACACACACACACACACACACAAACACACTATCATGACTCAGATATCAATATTATATTGTATCACTTTGCTTTGATTTGATTTCCACCCCCACAGAGACACAGGAGTGAGTGCAGATCCGGACAGCATTTCCTATACAGATATAATGGCTATCTGTCTGTCCCCATTCACGGGTTATTAATACACTGCTCTGCACCCTGGGGGAGTGTACAGTGTGACACCAATAATCTCAAAGCTTCTCTTCATCTCACTCAAACTGGGCCGAGCGAGAGGGTCGTGCAGCCGCTTCTGCCATTAAAAACCTCCAGTGCCAACCCACAACACACACACAC
>JBAJNP010014831.1:0-10550 GCA_036877545.1 Yasuhikotakia modesta | reverse complement strand
AAAACATCTGAAAAACGTACAAATACCATTTTGATAAATATGAAATCTAAGGTTAAAAACCATTCTACCCGAGAACATTTTGATAACACTGAGAGAACATTAGCCAACATTCTGGAAACCTTGATTTAGTTAGTTGGAGGACAGCTGCACTTTTGAAAACTATGTGCATCCTTGATTTGTCAGAATGGAATAAACTGAGCTAATAATCTTCACACATTTCTTTCTAGGTCCTGAAGTGATTGAAGAAAACGTTTCACTGAAGGCTCCCAGCAGCCCTCCCCCTCCACAAACAAAAGATCGCTGGGCGTTCCTACAATATTCCCGAGAAGCAGCCAAGAACCACCAAATTCCTCCTGTTTTACCCCTTGATAGCAAGAATAATAATGAAGTTATTCATTAAAAGCAACAATTCACACCAATCAGGCATCAGAACATCACAAGAACCTGTTTTGCTCTCTGAGGCGGCCTGGGAACACACAAGCTAACTTCACCACAAGCTAACTTCCTAACTAAACCTCTTTCAGCACAGATCATTCGTTAATTACTCAAGTTCTTTATAACCTCATGATAAAAGCTTTTAAGCCATCAGCAAAATGTTGAAATCTAGCACTTGTAACACTAGCACATTTACTCAAAATGTTTAACATTCTTTGTTAAACAAGGTACAATTATTCTTGCCATATCAATAATTCTTGTTCAGCTGGTGTTGTTTCAGCAGCGCAAAGGTTGTGGGTTCAATCCCAAGGAATGCAAGTACTGATAAAAAAATGTATACACTGAATTTGAATAAAAGCATCTGCCAAATGGAAAAATGTAAATATTTATAAAAACATATGTATTATTATATAGCAATCAGAGTTTATGCAGTACAGACTGATTTGCTAAAACACAGAAATATCAATATTGCATTTTAAATATGCAGTTCACGCAGTTGAAGCACATCGTTAAATATAGCAGAACTAAAAAAAACTCATTTTATCTTGTGTGTAGTTCTTATCTAATTAGCAGAAGCTTTTTAGCCGTCTGTAAATGTGGTGAAAAGACTCTAAAGTGGGGGTCAGATGAGTCAGTCTGCGCTGGCGGCTGCGTAACCTTCCTGTTACCTTACACTCGTCTAAAGTGCTTTAAAACACAGAGCAGTGTACATTCAAACACTCCGTTTAACAGAAAGAATGACATTATTATAGATCAAGATTCACAGCGTAAAGTTAAACATGCCATTCTTCCCTGAGCGCTGAAATGATGTTGACTCCCAAATGGCTATTTAACTTCCTTTACTGAGACTCTCGGCTGGTGAATGCTGAAATATCATCAGATCCGTCCGGCTCCTCTCACAGATATCATTAGGGTAACTGAGTAAGACAAATTCTGGGCCTTAAGGAGAACTGAAAACCTAATATTAAAAACTGACGCATACGTTGTGCTCCATTAGAAGATGTTTCCTGATAGATGCTGAATTAAGGTTTTAAACTGTAACGCTGGCAGCTTGAGGAGGAATGTTATCAAGTTCTCAGGCTTTCCACCTGGTTAAGGTCACAGTGAGTCTTTATAAGCTCAGTTACCCTGATCCAGGCCAGACGAACGCTTGGCACTGTCACTCTATTCCATGCAGTCGTATCTGCTGCCAGCCTGATCAAGTTCTTTCCCATTAAACTTTCATTCACACTCTCCACTTTCGAATGATGGCTCTGCATCAGAAATAATTCACACCGCACATCTTATGCATGCGCCGCTGAAACTTTGATAAGGGCTACCAAGTCATTTTTTCCCCGAGATCTACAATTATTAATGCTGTTATCAGATGTGACTGATCAGATCTTCTTCCACGT
Source organism: Yasuhikotakia modesta (assembly GCA_036877545.1). Lineage (NCBI taxonomy): Eukaryota > Metazoa > Chordata > Actinopteri > Cypriniformes > Botiidae > Yasuhikotakia > Yasuhikotakia modesta. The sequence continues at coordinate 8,721 of JBAJNP010014831.1, read as the reverse complement.
CCAGGTCTTGTTACCCGTCGCCGCTGTGGACGTGTGTAACTGATGTCCAGAGTTCTCCAGGGTACCTCAGCTCTGGGTGAAACTCAGACTGGTGCGTTTTAAACTGACAAGAGATCTCACAAGATCGTTACTGAAGAAAACCTGCTTTACATTTGAAAAGAAAGGCCTCATGAACTATGGAAACACGAATCGACTGGCACATGCGATGACGGCGATGGGGGGCTATATGAATATTAATACTTATACACAAAAGACTTAGTCGGCCTGTAAACAAATGATTTCCTTGGTTGAGGAGGCGCTCAGAAGTAGCCTCAGGCACACGTAAACGCAGACAATAGATCCAGACTTAATCACAGCCCTCATTGGATGACTGATGAAAGCGTACTGTGGAGTGTCACAGCCCTGAAAGTAAGTCATAATTTGACTATAAGGAGCCCCTCTAGGGTCCCTGTTTTTCTCTTGGACGTGGGCATTGAAAAGATCTAAACAAATGCACCTCTGGGAGCCGCAATCAAAAAGCAAACATCATCAATTAACAATAGACATGCTTTATACGTGTGTGACTACACACTTCAACCGCACAATCTCTGCCAAACAAAATCAACGTATAGAAGCCGTTTCAAGAGGCATCTAATGTAAACATCACGGCGAGTGAGTGGAGCGAAGGCTCTTGACTGGAATACATAAGTGAACTGTGTAAATATCCCAGATAACAGGAAACGCTCTCAGAACGCGGCTAATATTCTCCCAACGTTATCAAAACAATCTTGCAGCAATGTTAGGAGAATACGAATTGTATCATATAAATCAAACACATTATTCTTATGTTGTAAGTGATAACACGAAGTATCGTTTCTATACCCAAGCAATAAAAGTACATTGTGTAAAAAACAGGATGTCTTGAGCTTTCCTGGAACATTCAAAATAATATTTGTAATGTTTTTGTTACATAATGGAGAGTAGCTGGGATGACTCTGGACCGCACTGAAGATACTAAAATAAATTCAGCAGAACTAATTTATTCCCTCTTTAAACCACATACAATGAGGTCTCGGGTTATTATAATAGAAAAAAATCATAGGACCTCAGAAAAAGAAAGTTAAAACTGAGTGCATAAAAAAGCAGGATTTCAAAGCGAGCTGTTTGCACACGGTCCCAGCAGAGATGTTTCTTCAGAGAAAACTGCACCTGGATCTGTTATGATTTCCTCTTAACTTTCATTTGCTCTAACAGAGCAGCTATATTCTCATGTGGATCAACAGAATCTACTAAAGCTCTTTGATTTGAACTAAAAATCACCTCAAAATCATGTATCATTTATTCCTACTGAGCCAACGATGTGAAATCGGAGGAATGAAGCACATTCCAGCAATTTAATAGTTTGCTTTTCATGACATTTTAAGTTTCTTTCATTTCCAGAGATGTTGTTATTAAAGCGTTTTCTTCCGACACCAGATCTGTCCAGTTTTTAACATCTACCTCAAGGGTTTAGTCCTAATCCGACAAACCCACCTGTTCTCTCAGGTGAACCAGTGACCTGGATTAGCTGGTTTGGGGTTATTGGTTAAAACTAACCTCTGCAGGAAAGTTAGAGCTCTAGGATTTAAAACCCAGGCTAGCAGGAAAACATCGTATCCCAATAGCTTCATGTGTCCGGCTGCAAGACTCGACACTGCCCCCTACCGCCTGTGCGCGGCGCCGCAACTCACACACCTGCTCTTATGGGATCTTCAACATCATACACAGCAAATGCATTCGTTTCACAGACTTACACGAACTATTCTGCTAATACAAATACTAATGCGAAGTCACATCCTCAAAATCTATGCTGACAATTCATGAAAGACATTAAACCACTAACAACAAGTCTAACAAAGCCAAGCTGCTCCCAGCTGCCTAAACACATCAAGTTGAATAATGTGTTTTAAAGACAGAGAATAAACGGCAAACATTTTCAATCAAAGAGCCAAAATTCAAGAGGTTGTCTTGCCCACCTGCTCCAACATGTAATAAACACACGTTAACTTATCAGTGTTAGTAAACATGCATATGCAGAATAAATGAATCTACTCGTGCTTCTGCCTCCCGGTCTGTGTTACCAAACATATATCAGTTTATGCGACGCCCAATACGGTTAAAATAATAACAAACACCCAAATGCACAAACATCCAATCTGAAAAGTCTCATGAGCCTTAGAAAGTTGCCAGAAAACACAAGCATGCATGGAGCAGATGTGATGCGTGCAGCTCTTACACGTTACAAACTGCGTTACTTTCTCTAAAGGCAATAAAAAACCACTGAAAAACCTTCAGCTGTCATGCAATGTAAGTGAGGGATACAAACAGTCTCGGGTGGCGTAAAATTCCTCGGATCCTGGATAGGACGTGAGCTGCGAGTAAATCCATGTCAGGATAAAGGAAAACCGTAGTGTTCCTCACACAAACGCTTTCTGCCATTAAACGGGAATCGGGAGAAGATATGAAAGACCTGACAGCCACAACATGCGTTTGTTTATCACCGCATACAGACAAATGCGCCCCAGGTTCATTTATAAGGTAACGTGGTATAAAACACCACAAATGCTCATATTGGAAATCGTCCCATTAAACCCACTGGCTAAACTGGAACAGAGTCACTAAAACGATGCATTATACGAACAACTATAAAGAATTGAAGCATTTGCATGAAATACAGGACAGGACCGATGCCTCCAGCTGTAATCTGTCAGCACAACTTTGAAGTTCTCCAAGTACTTCGCAATTTCATCTTACGCCAAAACCTTAAACAGCCATAAATCACCGCATGTGCAGGAAAGGCAGGATTGATAAGAAAGCACGTTTTTACCTTCTGGTGTCGTTCTGGTGAAGTAACGCGGATGGAGCATGAAACTGGACGCGCGAGCCGGCGGGTGTCTCGGTATCTCCCGTTAGTGTGAACGAGTCCCGGCGCTGCTCTGCGCTGCGCTGGAGAGATGCGGCTACTACACCACAGCGGGTCAAACTACACCCAACAGGGGTGTGAGACCTGCACAGAAGATCCGTGTCTCGCATTTGACTCCAGTGGAGTTCAGCCTCCACAGGCCCTTATTTATTTTACTCCTCCTTTAGTGTAACAAAGTCATTTTTAGTGCAAAACTATAAGTGATCGATAAAAAGTGTTGCTGGGATCCAACTGCACCCCTACATTTCTTCTGAATGGTCTGTCCTGTGAGGTACCATGGCAATCAATTAACTGTTTGGAGTTGGTTCTCACAACGTTGGTACCAAAGTACCATTGGGTCACAGTGTCGGTAACATCTTACATAGAGGTACCGTGGTACCACGTTATACCACGATACAGTGATGCTATCCTATATAATATCCATACAGACTACCAGTGCACCAACACAGTACAGTACTGCACAAATAACAATGTTAATGTATATATCCAAACACTGTATAACTCTAATAAATGAGTTTAGTTAGTCTCATTAGTTCAGCATTACAGGGACACGTTATATATTATACTGTCATTTCATAACTTAACAAATAACTAAGGCAATAATGCCAATAATGTGTGATTTGTACCCCATTACAGATCCTAAATCTGACATAAAAAACAGATGTGAACAACATTTATATCGCCTCAATGTACATACAAATGTCACTGAACACAATTTTAACACGTCAGCCTTATTAAAACTTATAAAGTTTTAAAACTTATAAAGTTGCTTTTCTATTAGATAAAACATGATGGTGCATAAAAGCTTTAACGCTGTCAGCTGTATAGAAAACAAGCATTAGACTGGATAGATTTTCTAACTAATCTTAAATTCCAGTTTAATGTCACATCCACAGCACGACAAATATATAGTTATTAATACATTAAGTTACACCTGTAAAGTGACACAGTAATACTTTAGATCAAACGCTACCTGTTTGCATTACCTAATAAACAATAAACTCACATGCTGTTTCTAAAACAAACTTATTTATGGACTCTACACGTGGTAATAAAACAACTATATTGCTAAACTTACCTTGCATCACTTTAGAAATGAATGCATTACTTTAAACGTATCGTATGTAAACATAACGGAGACCGCGGCGTTTGGAAACGACACACTGACTATATCTAAGCAAATGCGCGACATTTCTTGCAACAGTTTGATCTGATAATTACAACAAGTCCTTCAGCATTAAAATCTGTTCTTCATTATATTCATGACGATCATATTTTCATTTGCATTTGTTTTTAACGCCGCAGTCTCGCTGCCTGCGGTGCCCGATGGGTGTTATAACCCGCACGACCCGCCTGTCGTCTTGAAGCATTTTAATAAACTGTCTTTCCCTGCATTGCTGAAATGCAATTCGCATCCAGGTCCCACACGTTCAGGTGCACAAACCACAGGTGTGTGCCGCGCAGGCCTGCTATCTACCCTCTTCAGAGAACTACAATCACCACGAACTACATTTCCTAGGGAGCTTTGCGCGCTCCAGGGAATTGGAGGAAAATGGTCTGCGCTTGCGTAGCCAGACGTGGCAGCAGCATCATGGCTTCTTGGACCCGATACGGGAGTCGTGGGAGACGGATCGAAATGCTCCTGATCTTATCAATGGTGAGTCTTTCAGAATAAGTTCATGGGTTTATATGATCGTTCATGTGGAAGTGGCCGGTCGCAGAGTTGCGGTGTGTTTGGCGTCGGGCAAAGCGCGTCTGTCTCTGTCGCAGCCGTGGCTCAAAGTTGACATGAGACGAGACAGAGACACACACTCACTGGGGATTAATCTGAGTGTTAAATCTCATGTATTATAATCCTCAAGGCTTGTGTTGTGGTGGATGCAGCCGTACGGTGCGCACGGGGGACGCACGGATCCGTGATGCGAAATGCGTCGTGGCGGTGAAATACTGCGTTTTACTTTTAAATGCATGCTGCTGTCAATGAATGCATCGTGTCAGATGTGCAGTAAAAGCACTGCATCGGTGCTGTTTACTGCATGCACCGGCGTTTCTCATGCAACCCGTGATAAGGTGCATGTTTTGCATGTATTTGAACTTTATCTCGAAGCTGGAGTGTTGAATGTATTTAGTGTGACGGGTGTTATTTAGTGATTTTGTGTCGTTTAACAGGTTAACAGCACAAATGTGAGCCTGCAAGCTTTAGCTGTAACTAACCCCAATGAATTAGCTGTAGTTTGTACGAAATCTGTGTGAACCAACATGGACAACATGCTCCACACCACAGACTAACAGCTGTAAACTCAATATACACAAGCTTTCCTGTCTCACATCCTGCTCTGATCCTGCCATGACAAACAAAGGTGGCGTCCATAACTGTGAGGACTTTGTGATGGTTGGACAGAAGGGAGAGAAACCTTTCTGTTATCAGTTCTTCACTCCAGTCCACTGCCAGGGTTCATTTCATACAGTCTGTTAATGGTGTTTGCAGGCATTTGGAAGCAGATACTGTAGTTACAGTAAAACTACAGCGACTCACACAGTTTGTTTGTCTGGGCAAGTATGTAGGAATGCCTGACTCACAGCCACCGTCTCATTGAACGTTCGGTGTGTGGACTCATTTCCTCATGTTTGTGACTAACTCGGGTCTAAAGCCCCTTGTGTTGTTTGGGTCAGCAGGACCAGGAGGATGTTGTTGGACCGAAAGCGTTTGTGCTGAATCAGTGAGGCACTAAACGTGAAAATGAGATGCAGTTTATTAACATGCACAGCGCATGTAATGACATGTTCCCTGCGGATTAAGTGAGATGTTTTTGCCATCATGTGCATGACGGATTATTTTGTCTGTAAGTTTTTTCCATGCTGCTGTCCAGGTGACTTTAAGATGCAGTGCATACAATTCAAGACAACGCTTGTAGGATTGGAGGAGAAGAAATGTTAAATATACACACGATTTATAGTTGTCTGTATAGTTGTATGTATATAGATGTATGAATCTTTTATCAATTACAAAAAGATTTGCAGAATGTGTTCGCTTCTGTTTTTCATAAATGCAGAAGCTCTTATGTTAGTAGCTTAAAAAAGACTGAAATAGCACAATAAAAGAAGTCTGTATGATTCTTTACTGCATATTGGCTGTATATTGTACCTCATTATTCACATTCATTGTATGAGAAACAGATGCTTAGACATTCTGGCTAACGAAAATGAAAATATGAAAGATCTATTTGAGCTTTTCTTATCTTTGGTCTGCTTGCTTGGAGGCATTCAGTAATGTTTAGCGGTAAACTCCTTTCAAACAGTATGTATTTTTAAACTCGCTATACAAATAAGCCTGATTTGAGTTGACAGTCATTTCACGGAAGAGTAGAATAATATGGGTGAGTAAATGGGTAGATTGTTCCTTAATGTCAACTGTGGCCTTAAGATATGTTTAAAAATATAATACATGAAGTGTTTTCTTAGTATTTGTTGTTCTGTGACCAGCATTGCTGTCCATTCTCAGAAGCCATGTAGCACTTTAAAGTTTCACAGGTGAAATCACAGTTTCGTCTGTATTTTTATGTCTAGGTTGGAAGGGACAGAATTTTAACAGATGGGAAATCCATGTTCCTGTTGTCAGAATTTTGCATTTCCTGCACGTTGCTGTGATGCGTGTGTTTGTTGGTGAACCCTTATTTGCTAGTTAATGATTTGTAGACCATCCCTGTTGAGTTGAAAAGTCCACGAGGACTTTCTCCAGAAAGCAGCAACAAAAAGACTAAACCAGGATTGTATAGAAAACTGTGTTCCTTCATCCCCATTTTCCTTTCCGGTATGTTCTCTCACTCTCCCGAGCTGCAGAAGCCCATCAGATGCAATAGTTCCACACAGCAGGTGGTTTTTCCAACCTGTTCTCTTTACTTGGCATTGATCGACTTGAAACGACCGAGCCTGTCCCTCAGTGCCGGGGCGGGACGATGATAATAACAGTGACAGTTTTGTGAAAGCGCTGCCATTGTTGGGATAATGTTCACGTCGAACACCAATGTTCAGGGAAAGCCAAATGGAAGTCTTTGTAACAGGTACAGGACATGACGATTGCCAGACGGTAATGGGGCCGTTCTATTGGTCGACTGTCAGTCTGGACTGAATGTTTGGAGAATAGGTGGAACACTAAACAGGGTCAGAATACTGATGTGAATAGACATTGTACAGTGACTCTTTTGTCTCTGAATGGACCTGAATGCTGCCGTTGTCTCCGTGCCGGAGCTGTCGCTTTTCAAGATGGGCCATTTGAGAAAAGATAAGCTTGCTTTTATAATGTCTCTGCATTTTGTCCTATCACTGTGTGCTTTTATGCTTTTATGGGTTCTGGGGTCAGTAAGGTTTGAAATGTGAGTTAAAATGAACTTTTCCCTCGATTACAGTAGGTAGATGTGTAGGAGAGTTAGAAAGGGGTGGGGGTGCATTATAAACCCTCTCAACTTGCTCATGAATATTAATTAGATGACGCATTCACAGAATAAAACCTGCTAAAAAGTGATTTATGGTTGCTAGCACAGATGGCAGCTCGATGTTTAATGCTTTGATTCTGACTGTTCTGTAGCTCATTGTACTTAGCAGAAGAATTACAGAGATCTGATTTTCATTTCACATTATGGGACGAGACATTATAAATGTAATGCATTTGAGTGAAATTTAGATAGAAACTCACCTATTTGAAATACCACCCATTTTTCATGGAGACAGTTATAGATGCACTCGCTCTGCTACAAGTGTCATCCACACAAATTGACAAAACTTACACAAATCAGGATTATATGGTTATAAACACTGGTGAGCACAACACTAACAGAGGTCCACTGGTCTTCTGACACCACAATGTTCCAGATCTTCATAGATTAGTTTGGGCAACCGAGGAGGAAGTTCTGCACGCGCTGACAGTTTCAGTTACACCATATGTTTGAGCCGTGGATTGAAGGCTTTAAATTAAAAGAAAGTTTGATTTTCAAAAGGGGCTTGATTGACCCCTTTAGAGTTCACTAATGGACCTCAGCAACTCAGTGAGAGGAAGATGATCCTTTCAAACACTTCAGTGAGTTCCTCTGACATGCCTTCATAATGCATCACAGTGTCGCTGTGGCTGCGGTCAGGTGTGATGTCTCAGCTCTGTCCAGTTGAACTTTAATTAGCCCCGCCTGTCATCTTCTCATGTCTGCTCCCGTGGCTCCGGGGCCACAGGGATGTCACCAGTCGGCACAGGTTGTCCACTCTGCTGGCCCTCATGTTCTCACGCAGAGAGGAAGTGAAACTAATGCCACAGAACTACACTGTCATTTCAGGAGGAAAAAGATGTTTGTTTTGCATCTTTAGTTTCCCTTTAAACGTCTGTCTGAATCTGTTAATAATCTGTATGCAAAATTAGTTTTTTATTTCACTTGTGAGGATTCTGTACATACCACCCCAATGATGTTCTTAAATCTTAAAATAAAACGTTTTTGCTTTAAAAAGTTTAAAGCTGCAATCTGTAACTTTTTGGGGGATAGAAATGAATAAAAACCAGTTATTGAGCAATAAGATGACAGATCACTTTAACCTAATTTCCTGTAGAAAGTTTTTGTAAAAAAAAATGCATAATTTGAGCTGCTATGTCCAGTTCTCTGGCAAATACCTGTTAACCTGCAGTTTTATGTTTTAAACAGAGGTGGCGACAGAGAAGCAAAGTTGTGGGTTGCAGCTTTAAACTGAACAAACTTAAAGATGGTGCATTATCATGTATCATGCACCTTGTCTGTAAGTTT
>JBAJNP010014830.1:0-10552 GCA_036877545.1 Yasuhikotakia modesta | reverse complement strand
GTTTACAGGTTTTGTGTAAGGTTTCCTTGAACTGATTTAATTCTTGGGACATCGTTTGACTCAATTCGACTCACATCTTACAGACGAAAACAGGACAACCGTGTTTTGCGCTAGACGTCCAGCTGTATCTCATCTCTGAGCATCAGCGCTCGCGCTCCGTCGGGCTGAGGCTGAAGGTGCGAGGGGCGGGGCTCCCGCACTCGCGTGGGGTATTTAAAGCTCCACGTTCAAGAAGCAGAACAGTTGAGAAAGTTAGAGCACAACTGCGTTACACTGACAGCACTGGGTTTGTGTTATAAAAATGGCATATTACGAAGTAAGTCACCATTGGCGCATATTATTTGTTGCAAACGTTCATAAATGCATTTGATTGTATCTAATTTTGGCTCTGTTTGTTTTTCTCGCAGCACATCTTCTTCGAAGATGATGTATCTTCTGATAACAGCTCGGAGTTCGGCTCAGGGGACATTGGCGCAAACTTTGAGGTCCCGTGCGACGTGGAGATCAGCCACGACTTCCAGAGGGTCTTTCTGCCCACCGTGTACGGAATCATATTTGTTTTGGGTTTAATCGGAAACGGATTGGTGGTTTTAGTGATGGGCTGCCAGAAGAAATCCAGAACTATGACAGACAAGTACCGTCTCCATCTCTCGGTGGCGGACCTTCTGTTCGTACTTACCCTGCCGTTCTGGGCCGTGGACGCGGCCAAAGACTGGTACTTCGGCGGATTCATGTGCGTGGCCGTGCATATGATCTACACGGTTAATTTATACAGCAGCGTCCTGATCCTTGCCTTTATCAGTCTGGACCGGTACCTCGCCGTGGTGCGGGCCACAAACAGCCAAGGACCGAGAAAACTTCTGGCCAATCGCATCATCTTCGTGGGCGTGTGGCTCCCCGCGGCGCTCCTCACGGTACCGGACCTGGTGTTCGCGAAAGCGGAGTCCAGCTCCATCCGAACCTTTTGCGAGCGCATCTACCCGCAGGACTCCTACTTAACCTGGGTGGTGACTTTCCGCTTCCAGCATATCTTGGTGGGCTTCGTGCTGCCCGGGCTCGTGATCCTCATCTGCTACTGCATCATCATCTCCAGGTTGTCCCGCGGCTCCAAGGGAACGCAGAAGCGCAAGGCGCTGAAGACCACCGTGGTCCTGATCTTGTGCTTTTTCGTCTGCTGGCTGCCGTACTGCGGAGGGATCCTGCTGGACACACTGATGATGCTGGAGGTGATTCCTCACAGCTGCGAGCTGGAACAAGGGCTGCAGAAGTGGATCTTCGTGACGGAGGCGCTGGCGTACTTTCACTGCTGCCTCAACCCGATCCTGTACGCGTTTCTCGGGGTGAAGTTTAAGAAATCCGCCCGCAGCGCTCTCTCCCCCAGCCGGGGGTCCAGCCTGAAAATTCTGGCCAAGAAGAGAGGCGGGATGTCGTCGGTGTCCACAGAGTCTGAGTCCTCCAGCTTTCACTCTAGTTAACACGGACACAAGCGCACAGACTGTTTTTTACAGCACATTTGGGGTTATAATAATCTCACTTTAGAAGAAGAAGAACAGTATAAATGAAATGTTGACATGTTTATTGTACATACCATGTATATAACTTTTAACTGAATCATTTCTGCACTTATACAGGCCATTGGAATTATTTATGATATGACGGCCAGCGACAGACTATGTGTTAGTTTGGGTCCATGCAAACCCAAAGAGCTGCTTTTGCTATTTGAAGTTTGTAATAAAGTTTTTGGTTACTCAAGATTTTAATGTCGTTTCTGTAAACGGTGCATCGCTGAATGGTCAAGCCTTTCTATGATCTTCCTCATTTGTGTTTTGTGTTATTTTTTCCACGAATGTCCTTCCAGTTCAGTGTTTCCACAGGTGGCTCAAAACAAAAGCATGTCGCCATGTCACGGAGTCACAAATCCTGGTTCTGTGTGGCACGAACTCAAAGATACATGAAAACCTGTTTAGTGTGACGTTTTAAAATACATTTGATACATTGGGGATACATTTGGTTATAAGATAAAGCATAATTCAGTTTCACTTTCTGTAAAATTAAAAACACTAAATATAAGTAGTGCAACATTACACTTTACAATAAATTGCAATACAATAAACATGCATATATATATGTATGTATATATGACATATGTATGTATGTATGTTTATGCAAAATGCAGATACTATATACTGTGTGTATATATATATATATATACATAACCCCTCACACTACATGAACTGACACAATGGCAGACCACTTAAGTCACTTCTAAACTCTTTAAACATGCAAACTCCATTTATTACTCCTTACATAAATCAGCAGCATTTAGTTCAATTAGCATGAAGGCGGGTAACAAAAACACCACGGGAGGTTTAATACAAGGCAATAATGTACCACAGCAAGTGCAGAACTACAGGAAACAACAGTCCGTGACTTCTGCATCGCAAAAGCTGCTAGCCGGGCCGCCACGTTAAGAGGTGGAAATGCATGAGCCTCGACCCGCTGACAATGAAAATCTGTGTGCAAGGACAATACAGAGTCACACCCGGGTCGCCGGAGCCCATTGAGCCACAGTTACAGTCCCTGAAGAGTGTGACAGATTTGCATGTCTGAGAACTATAAGTGTCCCACCAGGCGTCTGTCCCCCGGGGGCCATAAGAAAAGAAAGTAAACAGCAAACGTTCTTTAAAACGCTGGTGATTTATTGCTTCTAAACTCACTTTTTCTGCTGTCAGTCTCTGTTTAACACTGTGTATAGATTTGGATGGTGAAATCAGATGCATCTGCCTATTTTTGTGGCCCTTAAATCCTAATTCTCTTTTTTCCCCTCGTTTGCTGTGGGTGGAAAAATGTTCACAGTGGGCCGGAGGATTCAGAGCCCTGCATGTGTTTTTCTGCTTACAGGCAGGGTTAGAGGGTAAAGCTGTTGACATCTATAGTGCAGGAAAGAGATTATGTCTGAGGCAATTACCGGCCTCTCACAGGTCTTGCTGTATTGACCCCAGTGGGGCAAACAGACACTTTACGACTCCGGAGACCCTCAACTTTAGCATGTTAGCATGTTTACTCAAAAGGGCTGGAGCCACAGAGGTCAGTAAAACCAAGATGATTTACCAACGATTCACAGTTTCTGGTGCTCAGAATGAACAAACAAATGCTACTGTATCAGTAAGAGGTTTAACAGATGGTGAACAATTACCACGGGTAGTTCCAAGCTAGGCTAGATGCTAATTCTCACACATGTACAAGATTTTACTGTCATCGTGTGGATTTATGACATCATATTCTCCTGTTACACACATAAAGCTTCTAGCGACACCCACACTCACGTATCGCGACACTATCACACTCTACCAAACAACAGTCTGTTGTGTGATAAACGGATAAATGTGTTTTTTCAGGGGAAGTGACTGTTTGGAAGGCAGTTTCCTGCTGCGGACCCACAGGGACACTCACTCCCGCTGTGAAAATACTTACTAGGGTCTGAATGAAACCCGTTTCACATTTTCACCCCATAACAACAATGCCACATTTCAGCAGGTTACACAGTTAGTGGCTGATCTGTGACAGGAATGTTTGTGCCACTGTATACAGGCTATTCAACACATTTATAGATATTACGATGGATGACAATGTATATATTGTATATATTAAAAACACTGTATAATGCTTTAACCATCATAAAGTGCCCATACCAAATACATAAATGTCACACAAATATTTCTGTTAAAATATAAATAAATCTATTCATATTTATTAAATATCTATTTAACAAATATTTATGTTTATACGTTCGATTAGCGTTAAATGTCATGTGATCTTTGTAGTGTTAAGTGTTAGCATGTGTGTGATTTTTTTTGCTGTATGTCTTTTTATGTTCAGTATGATGTTAACTTATTATTCTGTCTGTCATGAAAAAACAACAAAAAACAGCTGTTACCATCAGATGCAAAAAAAAGTCTCCTGATATTTACTGTAAAAGTGTTTTTCAGCCACCAATAGAAAAGATCAGTGTTATCTTCTAAATAACAGCCACACCCACCTCATTTGAGCTGGCATGAGATCAGTGAGAAAATGTCCCTTTCTTTACACTGGAATGATAAATTGGCTTTGATAACTCATGTTTTTGTCAGCATCAAAAAGGTTCATCAAACTGTCGGCTTTGTTCTTTATATATATATATATATATATATATATATAGTATCTATCTATCTATCTATCTATCTATCTATCTATCTATCTATCTATCTATCTATCTATATCTATATATATATATACACACATACTCCTTATATGTTACACACACATATGTACATACACGTGCACTGACTCCCCCCTGTAATGACAGATGGGCAGGTGCCTGGGCACCTGTTGCCACAGCAGTGGCCTCGCTCACATTCATCACTTCCTGCATCTGCAGTCCTTCTAACACTGGAGGCATTTCCTGTGCCTGGGATTAGCCACAAACACGCAGACTTACGCACTTCCTCATGTGGGTCCACATGGGCTAATCATTTTTCCCACCACTTTCTACAGTCCTACAGACACACAGGCAGCTGATGCTACAGACATACATGTGTCCAATCTAAGTGTTATTTATGAATGTTGTGTCATTGCTTCCACGCAGGTGAGACTGTGTGACTGTATAACTGACTGTACAGTATGAGTCATTTTATTCAAAGCAAATGAATGAAAAACATGAAGGCCATTAACATTCAGTCACTTCAGTGCTACTTATCTCACATACACAAGAGCCTGCAACACTTATAAATCCAGTCTGTGTTGTTCATTTGAACTTCCTTTTCTTTTTACCTATCTTTCAAAGTGAAAAGATAAAATGAAAAGCAAAAGATCACGCGCCTTGAAAAGCAAAAGTCACGGGGAACTCTACTGTGAGAAATAATCTTAGCTCCTAGTTGGGAAAGGGCGGACACACTTGCCACAAAATGTGAATCAAAAGCGAAATCAAAATTAGATTCGGCCCCCGATTTCCCCTTCGGTTCACGTTACACAACAGCTTTGTGGGCAGAGGTTGAGAGAACTGGGGCACTAACATGCTGAGCGAAGCTCTGAAAAGCATTTTCCCATTGCTTGTGAAAAGACTTCCCACCAGGAAGAGGAAGAAATAGAACCTGGAAGTTTATTCAGAGATTTTTTTGTGTCTTGTTTTTTCTGGACGCGACGCACAGACGTGGAAGGGAGGGATTAAGAGAAGAAAGAGAAGAAGGAAGGATAGTGATAAATGGAGGAGAGTGTTGAAAGATGGAGTCTTCCCCTTCTCATCTCCTGACACCAGCTGTCTGAATGAAAAGATGGCATGACAAGGAGCTTGTAGCTGCAGGATGCTTATTGTTTGCTAATTCCTGTGTTTACTGTTTGGTTTGGATATCAGAGAGGCATTGTTTACAGGCTTACAAACATACAGGCTGACCAGTAACAGCTGCCAGTGTCAGATTTTAATGCATTTATGGCAACATTCTCCCAATGATGTTGATTTTAATGTGCATGTTTTACATTTACATCCAAAGTGACTCTGGATCTGCATTTGAGGAATTAAATGTAATAGTTTCTGATCTTCCTTAAAGTCTTTCTTTGCACATACAAACAGTGATTTAAATAAGTAAAATAAATGCTTCAGTTTCCTATCAAATCATTTCACATTTAATCTAATACTCTAAATAAATGGTAAAACTATAAACAAATGGCTTGGAATTTGTAAATATATGCACATGAAAAAATAAATTTACTATAAGAGAATGTTTAAATACCTGGGGATTTTGCTCTTTGGGTTTTTCATACCCTAATACTTTAATATTAAAAATGGTTGATATTAGAATATTAGGTTAATATTAGAAATTGAAGTGTTGACACTATTTTTCAGTTCGTTCCCAATTCGAATTGTCCTGTAGACTTAAACAATAAGTCTCATCACTTTGAAAAATAACAGAAAAGCTAAATTATTAGCGATAATTGAAATCCATGTCAGGCTACATAAAGACGTTTTGTACATTTTTATTTTATTTATAATGTTTATCTCAACATTTTATTACAATGTGAAATAATTATGATTAATAATTGCTCAAACCCACACAGACCTGCATGCAGGCACGTATCTGCTGAGATCAAACAGCATTAAGTCACGACTGTATCCATACAGTACAAACAACAGCCTCTATTTATAGCCCCTCTACTGTACGTCTGTCTGCAACACAACAGGAACAACCTTCATCCTCTTCATTTCAGGAAAGTTTAGACATCTAACAGACAACACGCATGCTGTTGTGATACGGGGTTTGACCCTCTCCTTTTCAAACACACACTGACGCACACAAACAAACAACAAACATGACATCTGTGAGTTCACATCAGACACACACCATCTCACGCACACGCTGCTTGTTTGCAGGAAGCTGAAAAATGAACAATAGGTCAGTCACAATATGATTATGCCGTATGAACGCTTCCGTCCAGGTCATCTCAACTCTTTCTGCATTCGCTCCCTGATCTGCCAAAAGGTCCATTCATTCAATATCTCATTTTCTCACGATCTCAGCTGTGTGGAGGATGTCCTTAAACCTTCAACAACATCCTGATAGACAGTTAACAAGAGACCTTGTGCACTTCTGTGAGTGTGTTTTTGTCCAACACATCTGGTGAGCTTTTGTGTCTATCAGAGACTATCAAAGAGTGGCATGATAATCCGAGAACAAAGTCTTTAATTTAATTTACAAACGGTTTAAAAATCGGTTTGTTGTTCTTTCTTTTTGCAGAATTGCAGAAGTTTATAACCTTGGCAAACAATCTGAAAAGCAGAAAGTACTTAAAGCAGCTGTTTGTGGACCACCGTGATGTCAGTCGCATTTATGAAGGAATCACTGAAATAGATCATCAACGCTTCAGGACTTATGATCAAACTCAATGTTAGCGACAGTTAAAGCTTTCCAGCTGTGAGGAACCAGCTTTCCTGTGACTCAAGTACAACAATAGTGGGAAAAAGTCCTTTATAGACACGACCTGTTTTCACACCGTCCAGCAAAACATGCACCTGATGCCCAGACAAAGACCAACTAGCTTGACAACCAAAACAAAATGTTAAGCATATTTATGGTTATTGTGAGAGTTCTGTAAGAGTTTCGAAAGAAGATCTAAGAACTGGAACATAAGTTTGGAAAAGATTTTGATCTAAATTTAATTAAAAAATAATTAAATCTACAAAAATTTAAAATCTGCAAACAATTGACCTTATTGCCACATCTGCTTATGCAAGTGAATTTCAAACCAATGACTGGCCAAACTTTTTTTTTACTGGTCAAAAACTGTCTTTTACTGGTTTGTGTGGGTTAGGAAATACACAGATGTATGGGTGCAAACAGATTTCATTTCAGGTCCAGGCTTAAAAATGCAATATGTATGTGTGCAAATACTGTATGCTTTTGATTTTTTAACTTTGCAACCAACACCATTAAATCCTCACAGGATTTTCAGTCTTTATAAACTCCAACAAAAGACAGTTTGACATCAGATGATTCTATGAGCCCTTAGTGCTCCTGTGACCTCCCCCCAGTGACGTTTCACCTCTGACATCACCTCTGATGTCATCACCTCACGTCCACGCAAATGCACGCGTACATGCACGAAACATGCATCACACTCTGTCGCCCTCTGCAGTCTAGCTTAAAATGTTCGCTCATTGCATAGACTTTGCAAACAGCGCCATCTACAGCAAACCCAGATCATTTCCTGTATATGAGAAGCTGGGATTTAAAACTGAAACTGTGCGTTTACGTGAAACACGCCCCTTGAACTGAACGCTCGAAAATGATTGGATACTGCAGTCCATTCGCAGCCGCAGCTCCAATCTGATTGGTTCATGGTGGCGCGAAAACAATCACATGGTTCCGCGCGAAATCTTCTGCAGGAGCTCGTGTTGTTGTTGGATAGCAAACGGGACGTGTTATAACTCTGTTATAACTCTGTTATAACAACAGGTTAATGGATCAGTTATGGATCTTACGGAACCTGCAGTGGATCAACATGCCGGTCAGGTGATCAAGGACGATCTGGCCGAAAAATGTCAGAAATTATTCCAGGATTTTTTGGAAGAGTGAGTTAATGCGATCTGTTTAACTGTAGCCAGTTTCACTATAGCCACCCAAACGTATTTTATTGCTAACTTAATAAAAACAATTCCTGACATCGCTTCCATTTTAAAGTAGACAGATTTATTTCAAACCATTGAATTAACACAAATGACATTATTGTTTACACGCTAGCATCTGAATATGCTTGTATCACTTTTGCTGTAATGTGATTTGTGACTACAGTGATTATTTTATGTCGTACAGGTTTTACGTTAGTTTGTATGTATACGGTTCTGCAGGTTTCATAACAGCGACGGAGAGGTGAAGTACCTGCGGGACGCAGAAGAGTTGATCCGGCCCGAGAGAAACACACTCGTGGTCAGTTTCACCGAGCTGGAGGGATTTAACCAAGAACTGGCAACCGCTGTACAGGAGGAATTTTACAGGTGTGGACGGAGTACAAATGAAAAAACTTTATTTGTATGTTTACATATACTGTACTTATGTACGTAATGTATAATGTAGTTATTTTGTGCAGTTAACTTACATTAAACAATATAATATGGTATAACACACATCATCTGAAGACTCTATAGCATTAATATTATTATCAGTTTTTGTTTTGTACTTCACATATCAATAAATATAGATATTTATGGAATCTATAATGAGAAAGTACTTCATTAATCAGTTTGGAGTTAAATAAAGATTTAAAAATAAAGTTAAAGTTTTTAGACTAAATAAAGCCTTGTGTGTAATTTGGATTGTTTTTCTATTGTACAAAACCTGATACATTAAGATGCATTTTTCTTTAATTTTAACTCGCAAATAAACCCCCTTTTTTAGACTGTATCCCTACCTGTGTCGAGCTGTCCGGAATTTTGCCCGGGATCATGGAAAAGTCCCTGCCGCCAAGGAATTTTATGTGGCATTCCAGGATCTACCGACCAGACACAAGTAAGCCAATAAAATGCACAATCACTCACAAAACACAGATGTGAGATGTGATGTCACTAAACAAAACACTCTCCAACAATCCCACAAGCATACTTTACCTGCAGGATCCGTGAGTTGACCACGCTGAAGGTGGGATCACTGGTGCGGATCAGTGGTCAGGTGGTCCGGACTCACCCGGTTCATCCCGAGCTGGTGAGCGGGACCTTCCTGTGTCTGGACTGCCAGGCGGTGATAAAAGACGTTGAGCAGCAGTTTAAATACACGCAGCCGAGCGTCTGCCGCAACCCCGTCTGCAACAACCGCAGACGCTTCCTGCTGGACACAAACAAGTCCAAGTTCATCGACTTCCAGAAGGTGTGACAGTAGACCTTGTAAACGTCAGAGTTTTGTGTTATATATATGTATATAATAAAACATACTAAATATTTATAATATATATATATATATAATAAAAAATAATAAATGTATATAATACATTTTATATATTTATAATAAATATATACAATAATAATAATAAAATGTCTTTCAGTCTCTAATTGTAAAAGTTTAAATGTCTGTTAAACTTTCGTTATGACTACATTGTACAAAAATAGATTGTAGATGTCATGTCAAACATTAAAATGTCGTTATTGTAACAATGTGTGTTTTGATCTCAGATGCGTATTCAGGAGACGCAGGCCGAACTGCCGCGGGGATCGATTCCATGCAGTATGGAGGTGATCCTGCAAGCGGAGGCTGTGGAGTTGGCCCAAGCAGGCGATAAGTGTGATTTCATTGGTTCCCTCATCGTTGTGCCGGATGTATCGCAGCTGGCAACACCAGGTTCGTATCTCCTATGAACTAATACACCACTGATGATTATAGACTTACATAACTATAAATCGTGTAGGTTACACACAAGCGTTCTTGCTTAATTCTGTTCCTGCTGCCCTCCACTGTAAACAGTCAAACACAATAGCTAAAAATGTATTGCAGGCATTCGCTCAGAGACAAGCACCAGGACGGCTGGAAAACAGGGTTATGAAAATGAAGGTGTCCGTGGGCTCAAAGCGCTGGGCGTCAGAGAACTCACCTACAGACTCGCCATGTAGCTCCCACCAATCCCAGAGTAAGAGTCTGAGACGGTTCTCTTGGTATCCAAGCCTCTGAAGATGGTTTCTCTGGTACGTTTCTCCTCATGAAGTTTCTGTGTTTGTAGTTTGGAGGTAAGGAGATCCGAGAAGAGGATCAGACTGCAGGAATGGGAGAAGGTGTTTGAGATGAGTCAAGGTAAGAATCTCTCTTTCACAACCTCTGCACCAGCCTCTTCCCAACCATTCATGGTCAGTCGTCTCCAACATCTAATATTTGAGCTAAACTGTCTTGCTACTAGGGCTGGGCGATAAAACGGTATTAATATTGACGGTATGCAATTGTCGGTAACGATATAAAAATTCTTCGGTATAGCCTCAATATTGTCATTAAACTCCGCGCGTGCAGTTCGTGGATCATAAACAGCCAATCAGATGTTTTAAAGA
>JBAJNP010014829.1:0-10552 GCA_036877545.1 Yasuhikotakia modesta | reverse complement strand
GGAACGACATATAACGTCAATGGCATGGCCTGCAAATAGTCCGGACCTCAATCCAATTGAAAATCTGTGGTGGAAATTAAAGAAAATGGTCCACGACAAGGCTTCAACCTGCAAAGCTGACCTGGCAACTGCAATAAGACAGATTGATGAAGTATACTGTTTGTCATTAGTTAAATCCATGCCTCAGAGAATTCAAGCTGTTATAAAAGCCAGAGGTAGTGCAACAAAGTGCTAGTAGTGTTTTTATTTGGTGTATCCATATAATTTTCCTCAGATGTGTGTGATTCCATATTTTTTTCCTCTGTGTGATCTGTAAAAACAGTTGTAATTGACTATAGTTATCTTTCTTTGTTTTTTTTAAAAAAAAGTGTTTTATACAGCCAGAAGTTTGGATTGTTGAGTGAAAATTGTTTTGTGGCATATATGTGCTTGTTTTTTTTTTCTACACAATTAAACATTTGAATGAACATCTTCTGAGAGGGGTGATTCCATACTTTTTGCCAGGGGTTGTATATAGCGTGGACGTGGTGATCTCGTTCTCTCTGTTCCCTACAGGCAGAATAACCTTCACCTGTAGTTTGTTTTGTCAGCGTGAGGCTGAGGGTGGAGCTAATGACAGTCGAATGTGTGCTGCAAGAGTAACACGCCTCTCCCCTCCCCCAGAGTGAAGCTTTTTCTATGGATGAATTGTTATTTGAGATCTTCATATTTTCTCTGCTGTGAGTTAGCAAGTGGCTAACTGTGGTTTTGTGAAACTGTATTTGTTTTTGTTTTTTTGCATTTACCAGTTGTGCATTTGTCTTTTTACTCCAATGGGGATTTGCCATGTACATTTTTTTGTCCCTCTCCTTAAATGGTTCGCCACCAAAATTTTTCATTTCTTTTTTCATCAGATTTTAATGGTGAAAAGCTTCCCCTGGTATGCCTTCTTGCATTACTGTTAACCTTACTGTTCTTACTGTAAATAAATATTTACTTCTTACAACTAAGCAGACTCCTTCACTCTGCGACAGAGGCTTGAAGAGTGTTACCGTTTAATTTATTAGGGACCGAGCACTAATGTGCAAAGTCCCTATTGTTTCTGTGTTGTTTATTTTTATTATTAGGGACCGATGTAAGAAACTACAGTCTGCCTCTAAAACAGATTCCACTCCAGGATAAAATAATGACATGCTCAACTCATTATAAGGCTTATTTATCATTGAGACTTATATTTTTATAATCATAGAATTAACAGTAATCCTGTTAGTATAAGGAGGCCTCAGAGAGAGAGAGAGACTTCATGAATCAACTTTGATCAAAGGGATACGTGGCTGTAATACACATTCAGGTAAACATTTGGTCAGACGACAGTATCACCCGACCATTTGTTTGATCACTGTTAACAATAGTCATTCTGTGGGAACCGAGAGCAATCTCCCTTACCACAGCACTTAATTTACATTCAAAGTAAATGTCAATATACATGGGGGGCTAGAGTCTACCCAACAGTATAAAATGTTAATCTTTTAAACATTCGTGGTTCATTCTGACTCCGCTGAACCCTGAATGCTTCATGTACTTTGATACTGCAACACCGCAATAAACTATTCCTTCGTTGAAACCTTCAACGTGCATCTCATCCTACTTTCATTTCTTACACCGAGCACTAAGTGTGCGAAGTCCCTATTGTTTCTGTGTTGTTTATTAATATTATTAGGGACCGAGCACTAAGCGTGCGAAGTCCCTATTGTTTCTGTGTTGTTTATTATTATTATTAGGGACCGAGCACTAAGCGTGCAAAGTCCCTATTGTTTCTGTGTTGTTTATTATTATTATTATTATTATTATTCTCCGGCTTTGATCGGACTTTTGAGGGCCTTACCATGCACGAAAACTCATCAGATTTTGCACACGCACCAGCCCCACCGGAACTCTGCGTCTATTAGAGGTTTTGAAATTAGGCGAGGCAAAAGGGCTCCATAGCGCCACCTAAACTTGCCCAGGGCACTACAGTTAACGTACATGTACCACAAAAGTCTCTTGGAGTGAACCTCTAATCCCAACAGGTATTTATTTTTAATTAAATCTGGATTTTTATTATTTTTGACAAATTCCACGCATCATACTTTAACAAACTCCTCCTAGAGTTTTTGTCTGATCAACTTTGTGGTGATGTCATTCTCATCTTAAGGCCTTTGCGATGTTAAATTGTGAAGCATTTGAGTTTTCCTGCAAGAACATGACTGTGACGGGCTGCCAAAGTTTAGCATTTTTTTCATGAAGAAAAAGGCGTTTTTTCTCAGGCCTACAGTGTCTGATCGTCCCCCTCTTTTACACATTTGATAGAAATCATGGCCCAAACACATCTACAGAGTAATACTCAATTACGGTTGTAGCGCCACCTGCAGTCAACAGGAAGTGGCGTGTTTTACACAGAAAGTATAACATATGGCAAAACTGCAGAAGCTGCACTTCATGCATAAGCTACAACAAGAATGAGAGGAGTGTGTATAAACAGGGATTAATTATACAGTTTATTTATTTCATCTAACCCTCCCACAGGAGGAAGCCCCTAAAACAGAGAATAATTAGTGTAGCTGCTGTTATTGACAATATTACACATAAATCAACTTGTCAATAGATAACAATAATCAATTGAACTATGAAAATGCATGACTAAAGAGATGTGTTTTTAGTCTAGACTTAAACTGGAAGAGCATGTTTGAGCCCCAGATACAATCTGGGAGAACGTTTCAAAGTTAAGGAGCCAAGTGTGAGAAGGCTCTGCCACCTTTAGTTGACTTATGCCAAGCAGCTACCGATTATGAACCTGTCTCTTTGTTCAGGCATAACAAGAGTTGGGACGACAAACTTAAATCCATAGACTTCAATCTCCAAGTCGTATCTACATCTGCTTGAAGACATGGAAGGAGACCATCAGCTTACAGTTTGCAGCTTGGACTCAACCTCTTCAATTAGCAAGCAGGACATACTACCAGAATCCAGTAACCCCTTCAATGTGTAATGGCTACAAACTGTCACAGGTGCATAAAACAACTTACTTGTTGTGATCCCACATATGAAACGGTTTTGTCTTCTAGCAATGACCTGCAGCTGTTCACAAAAACACTTTGCACATCTGTGTCTTCTGTGAGGGATTTCTCATTAAAAATACCCATGCTACCCCTCTCATCACATGTAGTTTAACTGAGCAGTATCTGAAGGAGCCACAGGGCATGCTGCTTTAGGACAGTCACTTGAAATGACCAGGACTGAGACAGTGCATTAGACTGCTTCACAATCTGTGACGTCTACAATGAGAGTACATGGAGTGTTCCTTGGATCTACAGGCCCTACACACAGAGACTAAGCAGGTCTTGAAGTCTGAACTTTTGCCTGCATGAACCTGACTGGATGAATTCAAAGAGGCAGTGCTTAACGACAAGACTCTATCCATCATGCCAAACACATGCTGAAGACTGGTGTCTGGAGAGAATGGAACACCATTAGGGTTAAGAAGACTCGCAGGAGACAGAGACTGGGCTGGCACTGAAGAGAGCTGCAGAGGAGAACTGGATGCAGAATTGAGGCAGGCTGCAGTAGTGCACTTGTCACAAGCTGACAAAGACATTGTATGCTGTGTCCTTGATGAGACTCTTTAGATCCCTCTGATGACTATCCAATGTTTCCTAGACCTCAGCAGCGCTCCACCTCTCAGCTGGTTAAACTGAAAAGACATGGCAAGACTTGGGTCTGGACAATGTGAAATAAACATAATGACTGCTTCAGCGTCAGGATCCTTAACACTCCTTTTACGTCTGTGCAAGCACTCGTCAGCAACATCTATATCTGTCTCTTGGGACAGTATTATAGAAATCAGCCATTGGCATATTAAAGTAAGCCAACTCGTTGAAGTTGCGTTTCAGTATGTGAAACACTGCACTTGGAAGCTCACTGGAACTCAGTTTAGGGTGGCTACGGAGGGACACTTTAACAACATTTTTCGCTTTAACAGTCAATCAGCTTATGACGAGATCAGAAACATCAGTTTGTTTCGCTTTTCATTGTGTTTACAAAACTGTACATCATATCTTCCCGTTCATGGATGGTAAACAATCCACTCTTATCACCCGTATAGAATGGTGGAGGTGCTGAATCCTGTTGAACTATCACCTTTACACTAGATGCATCACACTCACTGGAGTACTGAGACCAGAAAGGTGGATTAGGCCAACTCTGAAATTATGCTCCCTGATGTCTCGTTCAAAATTGCATTTTCAACATCTAGGCATGTGATTGGGGTGGAGCTAGCCATTGGACCTACATAGGCACCCATTGCTGAATCAACAGTGTGCATATAGTCAAGACCCACATCAGCTAACCCTCTCCCCTATAGCAATGAGATGTAAACTCACAAGCCCTCTCACTGTGATACATTTCAGGCGTACTACCCCTGCCCATAGGAAAAGTTGCATTAGACCGTTTCATGGGACTGAATTCATCTTTACCTAAACCCCGGACAACGTGTCCAACGAAATCATGCTTGTACATCTCACACATGCGCCCTCTTCATTCGTGAGCACAGGGCCGCAGCAAACGATGGAGATAAAGGAAACCGAAGAGAGGAGATCGGAGAAGCAGGCGAGCCGTCCCACAACTGTGGCAATCTGCGAAGCACTGATCCAATGATCCAAAATGGCCACAGCACCACGTGTGACCTGTGTCATCTGCATTGTGGTCTTTTAAAGGGGACCTAGAGTGGTTGAGCGGAGTACAGATTCTTGTTCTGTGATGTGACATAGAGAGAACAGCATTTTGGTTAAGTCTGTGATGCTCCAAAAGCTATCTAAAAACCTCATTAAAAATGATTTTATGGCAGGGCTATTAAATGGGTGAATTTGAGTGTTCTGCGCAAATTCTGCGCCATTGAAGGGGCTCTGACAACCTAATAATGATATGCGGAGCACTTCACGCTGATTAGCTGCCTTCATTGCCACACGAAAGAATAATTATGTGACGTTGTCTCCTGGCTTCTGAACACATGCGGAACCATTTACTGACTCGAACACATGGACAGCTATGGCACAGATTCAACCTTATATGTTTGAGCCGAATCAGAGGAGGACACTGAATTAGAGGAAGAACCTGTTCAGCAAAGGCAGGATTTACATGTTTTTCAACGGTAAGTTATTTGTAATGTTTATTTGAACGCTTTCAGCGTTACGTGCCCACAAAGTTTCACGTCATAATAAAGTTAAAGCCACTACATCCATTTGGACATTAATCCTTTGCATCATCATGAATCAAGACTTTATACTAACTATAGTTTAATGTTAATACTGTTTATGAATGAAGGCTTCAGGTTTTGGGTGTTTATCTTGGGCTAACATCTGCACCATTCGAAATGGAAACGTATAACAATATATATAACAAACATCTTTATACTGACTATATTTATTTTAACAAATACCATGGCCGTTTGTCACTCAGAGGAAGGGACAGGTAGACCCAAGGTGACCATTAACTAGCAGTGTGTAATGAGACTAATCCACATATGGCTGAACAAAACAGAATAAAGAGAGTAAGAAAGTACATCACTGCAATAACAAATTTTATTAGTTAAGCAAATCAGGCAGACATCATTTTGAATCATACCCAGAACAAATGTACTAAAATGTACTAAATGTCATTCTCCTTTCTCCCTATGTTTTGCAGGCAAGTCAGATTTTCACCTTCATCTTAACATATTCAATGCCCTCTTCAAATTCAAGACGAAGGCTTTTTGCTGGCCGTGACTTGACTGGTGTTGAACAAATTAATTCTAAACAGAAAAAAATTATGTAATCGATTGACAAACAGGATAACCGTGAATATCATCATTAAGGATTAAACAAATAATACAGAACAAATTCTTTACAGTAACTCGATTACAAGCACAAGCTATTTTCATGCAGAACAGTGGGACACTGAATTAACTCTGTTTCGTTGCTGTGGTCCAAGTGTTGTTCCCCTAGACTGGGTTTCCTGAAGATCCGTCCGACAGCCTCTCTTGTATCCTGGGGAAGAAAACGGGACGTATCAACACTGAAATAAATCTGAGAAGTTACTCTCGTGTTTCATATTGTTATCTGTGCTAAGCGCTAAATCTGTTGCCAACGTTTGTTTACATTGCTAACGCACACATCAAAACGAATATGTTCTCATTTTAACTATTAAAAACACAATCTAATCTAACAATGTAATACAGCTTGTAATGATTGTTGAGCTTGATGTGGAGCATCAAACGCTGAGAGACACGGCAGGTTTGTAAAACTGTCTGATGTAAAACGAGCGGAGCAAAGTCATAGTCGTAACATAATCCGCGGCTAAATGTGACCGGTTAAAATAAACCGTAGCCGCGCATCACGGCCGTTTCTTCCGTCGGAAGGTGATGAAGGTTTGAACGCCGCTTGTACAGCCGGGGAGAGCAGCTCACCTGTGAACACGAGCCGCCATTTGTCTTAAACTTCGCAACGTCACTGCAGCAATAACACTAGCGGGGGCGGGTCTATGCAAACTATGTTTTCTGTTACGTTTCATTTTCGTGAGGAGGGGAAACGATGTGATAGGAAACTGACGTAAGATTCCGCAGGTTTCCACCCTGAGCCGTTTTCAGGCACGTATTTTTAAAACAAATTTATATACTTAGGAGGAGGGGGTGAGTGATAGGAAACTGACTGAATTCGAACTTCAGTCAAACCACGTCAATAAAGGGATATAGGCTTAACTACCTATGCAACTGTAGCCGTTGTCGGTTTTCCTACCTGATTTTTTTCCTACCTGATTATTTTCCTACCTGATATGTTTTCCTACCTGATCACAGATCCTACTTGGACTGTCTTTCTGTGTATGACCTGCTTGTTTGCTGCCTGCCATGATCCTGGCCTGTTAGCTGTTACTGCCTGTTCAACACTATAAGCAAGTGGAATAAAATTACCTAACAATAACATGGCAACATCACCACTTGTCTCTTGCATAAACAACACATTAATACACATTCTTATATTTCAGCAATTCAAGCACTTAGACTTTATATTTAAGGAAGCAAATCTTATCACCCCTATGAACAATAAAGGAGAAGAGCAAAAATGACCAAAAAAGGTACCAAGCTTCCCATTTTAACTTTTTTTGAGAACACTTTAGCTTAATATTCAACTTTGTGAGAATTTTCTTCAGGCGATACACCTCTTGGTCAGTGACACTGTTTTCACTTTAGAAGGTTTTTACTTTCTCAATAAACTGCATTACATCTGGAAAGTACTCTTCTATTTTACCTTCATCAGATTTTCTCTTGTTGAATCATCAAATTCGACTGGAATAACCACCAAAAGGTAGACTTTTTCAGAAACATCCATTATCGTTTAACACTGGGACATCCAATTCAGGATTTTCTTCCTCTATTCCCTGTCCCCGCTTCTCACCATTACTATCTATAACCCTTTGACTTACCTAATTCTTCCGAATATTGTGTATTCCAAATATTGTATAGTGAATATTTTTATGAGCGGTGACAGCATGCACTGTGTAGCGAAAACAAATGTACTGTTTTGGTTTGATACATAGCATTAGTGTGAACTGCATGTAAGCCAGATTGCGTTACTAAAGTTAAGTTTGCTGTGAAATATGAATGCGGGCAAATTTGAGATCTAATATTCAGTGAATATCACACCCACGGCGAACTTCACCAACAACTTTTTTACTCTGATTACAGCACAAAATATTTAACAGGGATAGAAAAGGAGGGAACAAAGTAATCACTTGTACCTCACACTTCAGACAAACACCCTCTAACCATACTCCACACTCACCCGACACATGCACACTGCACACACACAGACAGAGAGAGTGAGAAAGACAAAATGGCTGCTCTCAGCAAATGAAGGGCAGACAAAATGATAATGGTAAACTTAAAATTACAACAGAGAATAGGGAGATATTGTTTTACTTTTGTTTTTATTTTACTACTATTGTTCTACTTGATAACTACTATTCATTATTTTTAATTGAACCTACTTGACAAGAACTGTTGTTATTGAAAATGGGTGACTCTGATAAACCTCAAGAATGTGCTATTGGGCCATGTTTCACCCCAAAATAAAATAATATATTGTAACGACCCGCGTCTGTTACGAGTGGGTTTTCATGATTAAACATCTTTAATGACACCACACTCGCGATTACCCGTCATGCCCCAGGTCGCTACAATATTTTATTGTGTGTGTGTGTAAAACATTGTGCATGTCATCTCTGCTGTTATATCCAGCTAATTCAGTTGTACACAAATATGTTCCAAATTGATGTGCTGAAAAAAAAATTTACACAGAAAAAATTCTGTGTAAATTCTGTGTAATTTCTGTGTAACTGCTGTACAGAGGTTGTCAATCTGTTGAGCGTATAAAAAAAATGGCTGGTGACACATAACACATTATGCAAAACACAGAGCCATAGAACATCTCTCTGCACCTACTACCCAGAACAAACAGAAGCAAATAAGAAGCCTTAAATAGGTAGAGAGGTTTCTCAGCACTGTCACATGCCCCTCTGCCTCACCTTGTTTTTGTTTTCTAACACCACCTCTTCTTTGTAATGTATGTGTGACAAAATATTGCTTGGTGTTTGACCACATTGCATTTTGTCTTAATGACAGATTGTCTTAAATACTTAATGACAGGGAAAATTAAGGGGGAACTGAAATTATGTAAACTGGCTGTCAGGAGCTGACCTGTCTCACAGTGTAGTATTGTGATGTTTTAGGTGTTTTGTACCAGATTAGAATACTAGAGTAAACATTAAATAATATACTGTAGCGACCCGGGGCATGACGGGTAAGCACTAGTTATGATTTAAATAAAGTGTTTATTTAAGTCAGTGTTCTAGCCGGGGGAGTTTTGGGTTTGCTACATGTGTGTATTTCTCTCTTCTTTCTGGTGTGTTATTTATTGTGTGTGTTGTTTACTGTTACCTTTGAGGTAATTACTGGTCTGCTGGTTAAGGAGTCAGGCTTGTAATCAGTAGGTTGTTGGTTCAATTCTAGTGCCGGCAGGTAGTAACTTAAGTGCCATTAAGCAAGACACCTAACCTAACTTCTCTTTCCACTTTGATGATCCTACAGTAACGGCTCACATATCAGCCTGCCTGGAAGACATCTCGGTCTGGGTGACAACTCATCATCTTTAGCTCAACCTAGCAAAGAGTGAACTGCTGGACTTTCCAGGTCACCCTGCTGCCTCTCATAATATCTCAATACAGCTCTGTTCCACCATACTATCTCCAACTAAAGGATGGTATAATTTTTAATGACCAAATAACATTCACTGAACCTGCAGATTTGCCTTATATAACATCAGAAAAATCAACAATATCGAACCATTCATTCAACACAGCTTGCCTGGACTATTGCAATGCTCTACTGGCTGACCTTCTGACAAAAGCACTCAAACCACTACAACTGATCCAAAATGCAGCAGCTCGTCTGGTCTTCAAAGACACAAAACAAGCACGTCACACCTCTCTTCATCTCCCTTCACTGGCTGCCAATTGAAGCACGCGTCAGGTTCAAATCTCTGGAACTCTCTTACAAAACTACTATTTTGTAACTACCACTACTACTGCACCATCCTGCCTACAGTCATCAAGCGAATGCTGTCTAATCATACCTTCTCCAAACATATTCTGTCACCCTGCAGATTAACATTCAATATCCCTCAATATTTTCTTACTTTGTAAGTCGCTTTGGACAAAGCATTTGCTAAATGCTGCAGTGATGCCCAGTGTGTGTGTTCACTTCGGTTATGCATAACAATAACAGACAAAAACATGTCACTTTAATATCATATGGTAAAACAAAGACTGAGAGCTAAAGTAAAGGCTGTCAAGTTTATTTATAAAGCGCTTTTCACAATGTTACATTGTTACAAAGCAGCTGTACAAATGACAGTGAGCGCAATGACAATATACAGGAATGTGAGAATTAATGTTTTTCTTAATTGGCATACTTTGGCATACTGGTAACTGTAAAAATGCAATAACTAGACAGAATTTAAGACAGCAGTTATGTGAAATATCAATGCTATTGTCAGTAGACTCCCTGCAAGCAAGCCAACAGGGCGACAGTGGCAAGGAACCAAAACTCCAGAGATTAATAAACGGAGAAAAAAACCTTGTGAGAACCCAGACTTGACAGGGAGGGCCAGTTCTCCTCTGGCAAGCTAGAGCTGCAGTCAGTTTTCATGACTTAAGACTTAGGTTACATTAAGGACTTACATAGTGTATGGGACAATTTGGATGTGATAAAGGAGTCGAGCATCATGAGAATGGATTTATAGGAGTGTTTCTGATAGCAGCTCTAGCAACAGTCTCCGGTTACAAAAAGCAATTTAGGCTGGTTATAAGGATGAGATTATGAGGGCAGCATGAATATAATTAATCTAAAACCAAGCATATGGTCAGTTTGAAAGATAATAGATAGCAAAGCAGAAATTTATCTTTATCCTTATTGAGAAGGACTCTGCTGGGACTGTAGATGATTTGT
>JBAJNP010014828.1:249-10554 GCA_036877545.1 Yasuhikotakia modesta | reverse complement strand
TTACATGCATACTTACATGTATACATACTTACATGTATACATACATACATACTTACATGTATACATACTTACATACATACTTACATGCATACTTACATGTATATACATACTTACATGCATACATACTTTCATGCATACATAACATAATAACATACCACTACTTCTGCAGCTCCCGAATTACAATGGCAAGCGTTTTTATATTAGGCATGCGCCTTTTCCATTCTAACCCACAAACTTAATGATTGCTGTAGTTGCAAGCATATAGCATGCATGTGGCATTCGTGTTTCTAATTTTAAAGTGTATGGAAACATTTCAGCTAAGTCAAACAATTTAAACAAAACAAAAGATGGTTTAAAGTTTACACTTACCATTGTGTTGAAGCTGTTAGTGGGGGAGGGTCAGTGCATGTGCGCTGCTGCGTCTCCAGCAACACAGCGCTGCCTGTGGATGCCTGTCTGTCAATCATACCGGGGAAATATATCGGCAAATCGGCCCCAAAGCAAAAATCAGCCAACCGATTACGAGATGATAACATGTCAGGAGAACAATTAAAATTCCTGGCAAAATATGCAGATGGTAAAATATAATATAGTTTTGATTCATTTTTTTAGTCACAATATAATTTGTGAAGTTATTCCATAGCTTAATCTGAGTCTACATCACATGCAGTAGCAAGTCGTGATGGGACCATTGGTGAGGATACCATTAGAGCCTCACTTATCTCAGCTGTGAGCGATAAACTGCGCTGGAGAATGAAGGAGGAGATGGACAGAGCACAAGCCGAGCTGGATGCTCTGAAGAGGACAGAGGAAGATCTAAAGAAGGGACACCAGAAGCTGGAGGACATGGTGTCCCGGCTGGATAAGGAAGTAGTAAGAGCATTTGCAGTTATATTTTACAAGGATGTTTTCACAACTGTGGGCACTTTGGCCCTCTGGACATTTTTGGACAATTTAAAATTTGAATAACAATTTCTCACAAAAATATACACAGAGCACATGAATAAATGTTATTTTCTTTCAGATTCTTTCAGATTGAGATCACAGTGTTTCAGTAGAACAATTAAGTTAGATGCGTTTTGTGGCTTTGTGCATCCACAGGCTGAGGTGGACAAAAATATTGAGCTCCTCAAGAAGAAGGATGAAGAACTTAGTGAAGCTCTGGAGAAAATGGAGAACCAGTCAGAAAACAATGACATTGATGATGTGATCATACCGACAGCTCCACTCTACAAACAGATTCTGAATCTGTATGCAGAGGAAAATGCCATAGAAGACACCATCTTTTACCTGGGAGAAGCCCTGCGTAGAGGAGTCATTGATCTGGAGGTCTTTCTCAAGGTTTGTTCGTCTTTTGCTTTTACACATTTATGACTCTGTCAAACTAGTTTTTGCCATTATAATTCTAGGATTCAAGCACCACACTTTTCATTGTAAAGCCTCAACAGCCTCTTCCTACTTATCTGAATTATTTTATAATTAACTAAATTCACAGAAATAATTTTAATATTTAGTCCTTGGCTTTTGGTTTTAAATCACCAGTTGTTTTCCAAACCAAATGTGTATAATGTTTGAAATGGTTTTGCTATTCTACGAAGGTTTTTATATAGTTTATAAAAGTAGGACACAAAGAAATTCACTATTGTAATTGTATTGACATGTTGTGCAATGATGAAGTTGTGCAACTTCAACTTCCATTATAGACACAGTATTACATTTAGCGACAAATTGCATTGTGCATTAAGCATGTAAATTACTTATGCACTTTTTTATAAAAACAAATGGTACACACCAGTCGTGGGAAAAGCATGCCTTTGGTCTGTATCAGACTTCCCGTCTTACGGTTATGTTTGACAGCCCCACTTTCTTATTTTCTTTATTCAGCATGTGCGATTGCTGTCCCGAAAACAGTTCCAACTGCGAGCACTCATGCAGAAAGCACGAAAGACTGCTGGACTCAGTGATCTTTACTGACCCTGATGCCCCTGTATGTGTGCAACACTTCAGCTCTGATCATATGACTTTCTCTGATCTAGTTGCTTTTCGTGTTATTTCACTGGGACCTCACCAATTCATGTTATTTACTTCTGTTAGAAGTGTTAGAAGATGATGTCATATGAGTGGGTCTCCATAACGTCCCAGTTTTGTAATGAGTACAGGTGTTCTAACCAGCTGACTGAGATATTTGTTTATTCAAATCATGATTCTTCTATTTAAGATTATTATGTTAGACAAGTTTAGGATCTTTATAATACTACTGCTATTAACAGTGAAGAGTGCTTACTGTCATGTTATTAAAGTAACATCATAATGTGATGTTAATACAGAATCGTACAATTTTATTCGCTATTTGCGTATAGATCACTGTCAAAAAGTTGTCATACTTATGAACACCAACTTGTGGTTTGTCATTTCAGTTTTATTAGGTTTACTGAATTTGTATATTTATCATTCTTGTCACAACTGGGAGATATTTGTGATTTCAAGTATTCTCATGATATTAAAACTGTAAATTATTTAGTTGTATATGAATCGTTTATGATTAATGCTTTTTATTTAAAAACAAAAGTTACAGTTAAACTGTACACTCATGTGCAACTTTATAACTTTACATTTACATCTTATTCTCCGAAGTACGTTTAAAAATGTTACTTACATTCTTGGATCTTGTCTTTTTGCATTATGATCAGTTATTTTATTGGACTTATATGTATTTATATAGAGTTTAGTTAGATTTTATTCAAAAATGGATAAGTAGTAAAGATCGTTAGTTGTGGGTGCTAATGTGTGAACTGACAGCACGTGTAATCATTGTGTGGAGATAGTGTCTTGCCCTAGAATGGCCTGAAAATGTTTAACTAGCTAATCTCAAGCACTTCTGCTTCTCATTAAACAACCAGTACAACACACATTGTCCACTAACCTAGTTTCCACACCACCATCATCAGTGATTTCTACAGGACAAACAGATAAGTAGTTTTGTAGTTAGTCACTTTGTTTATTCAGTTGCAGACTGCGTCTCATTTTACAAACACGTTTCAAGTACTTTAACTGTTGCTGTATAATAGCACTCAGCACAGAGCGTTTCTTTTTTCAGGATTGACAGAAATCAAAATACAACAATAACAACAGCAAATTATTTGTTTTAATTATTTGTTGTTGCCGATAAATTACTAGCATGTATAGCCTAACCACAAATATCTTAATACTCAAATGTATATAACTCAAATTATTTTACGACAGGGTTTACATTAACCCTCCTATTACCCTCAATTTACCATCAATTTAAAGACCCCAGCAATTTAAACCTCCAGAATATGACCTTTACCCAAGTTTGTGTCAAGTTCTTTGTTTATTTCTTGACCACCTAAATAGCCATTAAATAACAAGCCAAAAAAGATGCCAACCAGGATTTTAGAGACATTAAACATTGAATGGGGTCAAATTGACCCCAAAGATAATAGGAGGGTTAAGTTCTGCTTTATGTTCTGCTTTATGTTCTGCTTTGTTGGTTTCCATGTTCATAAACTTAAATCCTGATATACATAGCAGAACTTTCCATCGAAAAGCAACTAGTTCACTTGTGGTTGCACAGCAAGTAAGTTTTAGTTTACATTTTAATTAACTGACACAGGATGTTGTATGGAATGCTTGTTGCACTCAGAACACGAAAAACATAGTCTCAAATTGCACATTGCCTTGTTTAAGTACTTATTTCTGAATATACAATAATGTGCACACACTCCAATAAAGGCTATCTATTGACAACAACAAAAAATGACTTCTCTTCAGCTAACATTGCAAAAACAAGGAGAATCACAATCTACATTTCTGAGACTGGCCTGAAGATATCTGATGCAAGTTGCAGACAGTTCAGGAAAGTGAGAGGGGACTCTTTGAAATCTGTGACGCCGGCTACATTTTGGAAGAGACTGTGGTTCACAGGGTCAGCTCCTTCTGAACCCCCCACAGGGTCTCAGCACTTTTCACCAGCTGTTTCTCCTCATCTGGCTTCAGGGTCATGTGGACAACATCTGTCAGGCCGGTGTTACCCAGGATGCAGGGCACACTGAGGAAGACTTCATCATTTACACTGTGCATTCCCTGTTAATGTGCACAAGCATTGGTACAGTATCTTATATTGGAAACATTGGAGAACACCTAAGCAACATTTTTAAGCACAATTGAGCTGTTACAAACACATTTTTGCTACATAGTACACAAAAGTAGTATACTGTATATAAAATACACAGTGGCATTGTATCACAGGTAAGGAGAATACATTGCATTAAACCTGCATTGTTTGCATCCAAGATGGTTGACAAAGTTTTAAATGTTCCCAACTCTAAAAATCTGTAAATCCAGCTTCCAATTTGAAAAATTGTAGACGAACATCATTTCAACTTTTGGACAACTTGGCTAACTGAGATAAGAATGTATGATGTTTTCTTTACGTGTTCAATTTCATGTTTGCATTGGTGCTTGCACTTTATCTCCATACAAAATAATATACAGGTCCTAGGAATTTTGGGTTTTTATGAGCTGTATGCCAAAATCATCAATATTAAAACAACAAAAGGCTTGAACTACTTCAGTTGTGTGTAATGAATCTAAAATATATGAAAGTCTAATGTTTATCAGTACATTACAGAAAATAATGAACTTTATCACACTATGCTAATTTTCTGAAAAGGACCTGTATACTTTACTGTTTTTTATTATGGAACCAAAGAAGAGAATCTCACCTTGACCAGGGTGGAAACTGGGTGACACTTGCGCAGGTTCTTTAAGATGCTCTCACACAGGTCAGCAACAGACATACCAATAGCCCAAGATGTGTAGCCCTTCAGCTTAATAACTTCATATGCACTGCCAATACAAATCCCATTAATGTTAAATACATATAAACAACTACAAGCCCGGTCTAAATACACTAATGAAAGGATCTAATTTACAAGAGAGAACATCTTTCATACAAATCATATGAATCAAATGAAGATTGATGCTTCCAGATTCCTTCTTTTAAACCTTGTACATTTTTAACTTGTAAAAGAACTTCTAAAACTAGTTCTATTTCAGAAATGACTGGCTCTACTAGAGAACTAATTGGAAAAGCATACATTTAGTTTAATTGATGTTTAGTTTGTTTACTCACCTGTCAACTACCATCTTGTGGACACTCTTCCAGTCCTCCTTGTCTTTATCTGAGCCCATTTCAGGGTTTAGCCCCTGAAGGGACACACCAGCTACATTTACGCCGCTCCACACAGGCACTACATAAAACAGAGAATAATATACCAGCATACTAGAGAAATCTTTGACAGGACGCCTGCCAGACAGAGGTGTGTAGAATTAAAATAAAGTGTGAACTTTGATTAAATTCTGAAAGTAAATGCAAATCCAGATTGAACTTCATTTCTGATTGAAATAAACAAATCAATTCAGGTTCGGAGGACTCACCACTGGAGTCTCCATGTTCTCCGATCACCCAGCCATGGCAACTGGACGGATGAATACCCAACTTCTCTCCCATCAGGTGACGAAACCTGGCAGAGTCCAAGTTTGTACCACTGCCAATCACCCGGTTCCTAGGCAAACCGCTCAGCTTCCAGGCCACATATGTCAAGATATCAACTGAAGAAAGGACAGCACTGGTTAACGTCTTATGGGGAATCGGAAATGAGGGACATACAACCATCAGCACTGCAGTGTGGGGCAACATACCGGGGTTTGAGACCACCAGAAGGATGCAGTTGGGGCTGTACTTGATGATGTTGGGGATGATGAACTTGAAGATGTTGACGTTCCTTTGCACAAGGTTCAGACGGCTCTCGCCTTCCTGCTGGCGAGCTCCAGCGGTCACCACCACTACTTTGGAGTTGGCAGTGACACTGTAGTCTGGGGGAAGAAAAATTAATGAATTAAATAATATTCATAAATAATGCTAGAAATGCATTTTCATGTTAAATAATATTTAGGTCACATCATCAGTACGTGATAAAACAGTCAACAGAACAACCATAAATTCTAATTCTTATAATCAGACCTTTATCAGCCACTATCTTGTGTGTCTTGAGAAACAGGCTTCCATGCTGCAGGTCCATTGCCTCTCCTTTAAGCTTATCTTCCATCACATCCACCAGTGCGAGCTCATCCGTCAGATCCTACCCAACACAGACCAAACATGATCAGCACGGTTACACTGATAACACTCTCACCCATCTACACATCTATAGGGCCGATTTATGAGAGGCATTGAAAAATGCTTGTGTCAATATTTGAAGGCCCATCCACTCACAATTTCCACCTATGCTAGAGCTTGGCATAGCTAATCATTTCAACCATTTATTCACATTTCTTGCACAAAAAAACACACCTCTAGTTTTATCAGGGATATTTCTTCATAAAGGAGTAAGTAGTGTGAGCTACAGGTCTTGCGTACTACATATAACACCAGAGAGGAAATGTCTGGAGAGCGGAGATTGCTAAGACTCCAGCTATGAGACTCCAGCTGAGAATCATGTTTATTTTGGGCAAAGTTTCAGCAGCCTCATTCTCATTCTGAAACTGCTCTACGTTCAAAGGTCTGCCTTTGACCCATTGATAATTCAGGTGAAACAACATGAGCAGAACACATTCTTTATAATAAGATAGTTGAAGGTTTTGGAAATCACTGGAAAATGTAACTCATTGTGTTTTTTTGGACCTGCACAATTTTTGTGACCAGAATTTCTGAGTCATAATAAAATAATATTTAATAAAAACAAGTATAGTTATTAATAACTAGAAAGTATAACTATACTTTTATTAACTAATTACTTTTGTCTGTGCTGGTCTTTTACCGAATGTCTCTAAATGATCATCAATTTCGGTTAATCCCAAAAATAATCATGCAAAACATGTAACAAAAATGTAGTTTAATTTATACATTTTTCTCCATACTCCTTGCATAAACACCCCCTGCACTTTATTTATAGGGATAGTTTAGAAATGAGAGGAAATTAGGAAAAATGTGATCAGGAAATGTTGCGATGCATTAGTATCTGCCAGGCAACATTTTAAACAAGCTGTCATTTTTCATTTTAAAATGTCATATGATTATGTGCTTATGTGCTTATGATAATGTGCTTATGATTATCATTTTTAACATACTCTCCTAAAACGTTGTGCATGAGTGTTTTCAGTTGAATATGAGCTGCTGTGTTGTGTTCCATATATGGTGGTGCAATGACATCACTGACCTTGAGCAGGATGCTGATGGCGGCAGCCATTCCAACCATACCCACCCCCACTACTGTCACTTTACTGGTGGGGCCGGCAGGCTGCTCCTTGCTCACATGAACAATCAGTTTCTCTTTAGTAGAGGCCATCTTCTCCTGCAGAGGAGACAATATTATAATATTTGACAATTCCAAAGAACGTCTATGACTGATTATTTTAGTTCTCAGGGGACTGGATACTGTTGGGGTGCTGTTTTATCTTGTTTTATATTTTACAGTCATTGGAAAGGCTATGAGCAAATAACCAGGAGATGCTGCTATTTTCATCATGTGTGTAGCCTCCGCAGTGTTAAGTGCACATAGGCACGTACACTCATTTAAGGTGTCCGGAGAGCTAATGCTGGGTAATTCCGACTATGAACAAACACACCACCTTAAGAACCCCAGGACAGATGTCATTTATCACACACGCACTATAACGAAAGTACGGCAAAGAATAACGGTAATGGATTTATATACATCATTTATTCATCCATTAAGATGCGTGAAAGTTCCAAGCGGGATGAATTACTGACTCATCCGGAGCTACCGGGAATTCTGTGACTATCACCAAACGTGGCCATGAGAACCACAAGTACCAGCATCCTTTGCGTTTGAAGGAAGCCGGAAGGTCTGTCCATGCAGAAGGTCCCTCTGAGCACGTAAACCCGTATGACACAAAGCACGATTTAATAAAGCGGATTCACAGCCTCACAGAGATTTCATGTTAAAACACACGTGCAGCTGTAAATACTCTATATATGAGCACGAGTTACTTACTCCTGACTGTATTAGAAAACAAGCAGCAGGTTATATCTGAGTCTTTAGCATTGTTACTTAATCCTGACTGTATAGAAAACAAGCAGCAGGTTATATCTGAGTCTTTAGCATTGTTACTTAATCCTGACTGTATAGAAAACAAGCAGCAGGTTATATCTGAGTCTTTAGCATTGTTACTTACTCCTGACTGTATTAGAAAACAAGCAGCAGGTTATATCTGAGTCTTTAGCATTGTTACTTACTCCTGACTGTATTAGAAAACAAGCAGCAGGTTATATCTGAGTGAAAGACGTGAAGAGCGGTGGTTACTGTTACAGTATTACTGTGTAGCAGTTACACATCAAACGCTTGTCTTCTGCATGAATTAATGACCATTATCAGCATTATCTATGCATTACATATAAAAATGAATCAATGCACATTCGCTAAATACAAAGAGTAAATGCCTAATACAACGTTAAACGTAAAGAGAACAAAATGCCAAAATAAACCACTTTACACGGTATACACAATTTTGAGACCATATTTCATTTTAAAGCACATTTTGCGTCGGAATAAAATACGCTTTATCTCACCTTCAGATGTTATATTACAGTGAATTCAGCGCTCGGCTGGAACGTATCTCTTCGCCTTTATTTGCGCCAGTGTTTGGAGGGAGGGGCTGCGCGACTTATAAGCGTCCGCGCTGCAGCCGTGAAATGAATATGAATTAGGTGGGCGTGGCCTTGTACCCGTGGCTGAAGTCACGTCCTGAAGCGGATGTGCTGCACGCGGTGCAACGTAACCTGCGTCACAAATGTGAAAACCTGGATGATTTCTTTACTTTACTACTTAAGTTACTACTTAAATGTTAGTAATGAAGTAATAGCGTAGCGCAGGACAAATAATACTATTATTATAGTATTTACATTTTTATTCAAGGTACACATATTTTTATCAGGATTTGCCAGTTGAATTGAGCTGAAAACCCCACATAAATGAATGAAATGATTAACCAGAATTGTTCCATGTTTACACATAAACGTTGACTTAAAAATAAAACGTGCCCTGAGAAATATGTTCTCTCTCTCTCTCTCTCTCTCTCTCACACACACACACACATACACACAAAGCAAAACTTAAAACTCACAGTGTAGAGCACAGGGTAAAAAGAACCAGCATTCCTTCCAAATGAACCCACATGCCAGCAAATCATGACATTGCATGTTCATACTAAATTGCATGTTCATACTACTGCATTCCTTTGAACATAGTATGAACATGCAATGTCATGGTTAGCTGGCATGTGGGTTCATCAGTAAAAGTTGTGCCCATTTAAGGCAAATGATTGTTTTTTGGTACAACATGAACACAGACAGTATTCCTCTATCTCAACTTAACAGTGCAAAGGTTGTAGGTTTGATCCCAGTGAACATGGATTACATGGGTACATATATGTTCTGATAAAAATGTATACCTTGAGTTCACTATAAGTTGCTTTGGATAAAAGCTACTGCAAAATGAATAAGCATAATGTAAATGTACATGAAAAGACAAATAGCTCTTGCGTTCAATTTTGCTTTCATTGGGCATCAGTTTTAGCCCATAAGTATTTTACGTTCTCTGTGACAGACTGCTGAAAGCGCTCTTACATTGGGACATATGTTGAAACACTACGTTCAAATGATTAGATAAGCCATACAGCCTTTCAAATATAATGTGATGAAATAGCGCCTTCTTGTGGCAAAGAAAGACGTGCAACAATTTACTCGTAAAAGTTCTACCGGTACTAAAATAAAAACAACAAATTGCTTCTTGTTTCTTCTGTGATTTGTAATTTAATGTGAGTTTGTTACACCGCATCATGCAAAACATTTGATATGGGAAATAGACACCTAAGAGTAAAAAGCACACGAACATGATTTGATCAAACGTATTCTGTAGCTAGTGCTTCTATAGTCTGTCTGTCTGTCTGTCCGTCCTGATCGCAAAACATGTTTGTGTAACAGACTCATGGAATCCACGTGCAGCTTTTATAAATCAAGGTCAAAACAGGCAAGTGTCAACAGCAGCAAACAACAGTATTAGAGGAGAACCAAATCACAACCCGAGGCCAGGCGGCAATGGGAGTAATCCAAATACAGACAACAGGCAGAAATGATAGCCAAGGCAAACCAAATCTTTGCAATGTTCCCGAGAAAGAGTTGGAT
The DNA here is from genome assembly GCA_036877545.1 of Yasuhikotakia modesta. NCBI lineage: Eukaryota > Metazoa > Chordata > Actinopteri > Cypriniformes > Botiidae > Yasuhikotakia > Yasuhikotakia modesta. The sequence goes on along the minus strand of JBAJNP010014828.1, from coordinate 326 downwards.
ATACAGGTCCTTCTCAGAAAATTAGCATATTGTGATAAAGTTCATTATTTTCTGTAATGTACTGATAAACATTAGAC
>JBAJNP010014827.1:0-10557 GCA_036877545.1 Yasuhikotakia modesta | reverse complement strand
ACACACACACACACACACACACACACTCACACACACACACACACACACACACACACACACACACACGAGATGACTGACAGCTGACAGCAGGTCCAGATCTATTTTAACCCAACAGAACAAAACCAGCACAGCAACCGGACCGGGTTTCATCAGACCTCTAATCCGACTTAATCCGGACTCTCTGAACACACGGGTGACATCAGAGACAATCATTACATGCACTTGTGTATTTGACACCATTTTAATGTGAATTTATGGTGTGTGTCGTTTGTGTTTCATGTCAACTATCTTCTGTTCAAACTTATTATTATTTTAAACCACTTTGTTTAACTACGTGTCATTTTGCATTAAACTCCATCACGGATCGTGGGAAACCGGCATGTTTTGCATGAACAAACGCGAATCAGCGAATTCAAATCTGCGTTTAATACAACGCGCCTGAATCTTCAGACGCGACGCGGCGCGTCGACGCTTCCGGCGCGCGAGAAGTTTCTGGAGTTTCACGGCTTATATAAGAGAGGGAGCGAGAGACCTTCACAACGAACAGCGAGAGAGAGACGCACCGACCTGTAACCCGCTGCTTTACTGGGTTCAGTGTGTTTGCGGAGCTGAGATGGTTCGGGAAACGGGCTATTACGACCTGCTCGGTGTCGGTCCGACTGCGTCTCTGGACCAGATCAAAAAAGCGTATCGCAAACTGGCCCTGAAATATCATCCGGATAAAAACCCGAACGAGGGAGAGAAAGTAAGTGTCTGAATTTCCTCCACATGAACAACATTAAACCGGGTTATACTGGTACCACTAACTGACCAGATAGTATCAATGTGTTTAAACACAAATGTGTTCATGCACAATAAACTAACATGAATGATTATATTAATAATGATTGCTGTGCTGTACAATCACTGTTAGCTCATACGTGCCCATGAGAAACTGTGTGTTGTTGTTGTGCTTTAATGGTAATACTGGGATCTTTTCTGTTCCCCAGTTTAAGCTCATATCACAAGCCTACGAGGTCCTGTCTGACCCTAAAAAGAGGGACATTTATGATCAAGGTGGAGAACAAGCTATCAAAGAGGGCGGAGCCGGGGCCGGGGACTTCTCGTCCCCCATGGACATTTTTAACATGTTCTTTGGTGGTGGGGGCAGGATGCAGAGAGAGAGGAGGGGTGAGCCAAAAATATCTGCCCCACAGCTGCAGTGTAACGTTTGCCTCTCCGGCACCATCTCTGTTCACAACATAAAACTGCAGCTTCATTTACAGACACGTTTTAAAGTCAAACGAGGCCAAACTGACATTTCCTGTGAGATCAGAGCTGTCATGTCAAATTATACATCATTATTATAAACTCACTGCTCACTGAATCAGAGTAAAGTAATGAGATTGTGTTAAACTATCTGATTTCTGTTACTTTTAACCCACAGAAGGTATTTTTAATATATATATATAGATAGATACGGATGCAGACACTGAGATGTTGCTGTTTTTCAGGACAGAACGTAGTTCACCAGCTTGGAGTCACACTGGAGCAGCTGTACAACGGCTCCACCAGAAAACTGGGTCTTCAGAAAAACGTTATCTGTGAGAAATGTGACGGTACGACAGCAAAACTGTTACTGAAATGCAGATAATATCCCCCCGTCCCTCTGATCAACGATCCGTCTCTCTGCAGGTTACGGAGGCAAAAAAGGAACGCTTGAAAAATGCTCCACCTGTAAAGGAAGAGGCGTGCAGGTCCAGGTCCAGCAGATTGGACCCGGAATGATCCAGCAGATTCAGAGCATGTGTTCAGACTGCCAGGGTCAGGGAGAGAAGTTCAGTTCCAAAGATCGCTGCAAGAACTGCAACGGGCGCAAGGTGGAGCGCAAGAAGAAAATTCTTGAGGTCCACATTGACAAAGGTAGCTGAACTTCAGAACTTCACACCTGCCTCAGCTTCAACTGTTTTACAATTATTGAAGAATTTCAAAATTTGTTTTCTGTCTGACAGGAATGAAGGACGGCCAGAAAATCACCTTCCATGGAGAAGGAGACCAAGAGCCTGAACTGGAGCCTGGTGACGTCATAATCGTTCTGGACCTAAAAGAACATCCTGTCTTCCAAAGACAAGACGATAACCTCATCATGAAGACGAAGATCAAGCTGGTGGAGGCCCTCTGTGGGTTTAAGAAGACCATCTGCACACTAGATGACAGAACGCTCATCATTCATTCTCCTCCAGGTATCTCCTGTCAACAACGATTGAAGGTTTATTAATTAGTCAGTTAATAAAATGGTGCTTTTGCTTTTTAGGTCAAGTAATAAAACCGAACGATGTGAAATGCATTCAGAATGAGGGCATGCCTGTGTACAAGGAACCTTTTGAGAAAGGTCTTCTCATCATACAGTTTGAGGTAAGGTCTTCACACACAGTGATCACACGCTCGTGTTGAACAGTCACGTCTCACCAGTGTTTGTTCCCTCAGATCGAGTTCCCAGAGAAATACTGGTTACCTGAACACATGATGTCCAACCTGGAGGAGTTACTTCCTGCCAGAGACCCTGTCATGGTGTCTGATGATATGGAAGAGGTGGACCTCTGTGAGGTAGACCATGAAGACCAGAGGAGAAGCTACAGACGTGAGTCCTGTGAGGAAGATGAAGGGCCCAGACATGGTGAAGTGCAGTGCCAGACTCAGTGATTGTCGTGTTTAAACTGATCATCAAATCCAAACGTAAAGTAAGAATTTCCTGTCTGTGGAAACACATGGACCATTTTCTTGCCACTCGTTCTGAAGTTGTCCTAAGAAGAACGTTGGATGTGTTGCAGCTACCCTCACAAATGAGAATTTCCAAGACCTTCTAGTTAATGGAAACACTTTGGATATAAATTTGAACTGTTGTCGGGAGCAGAATTACCAACAGTTGCTGATTGTTGCATGTAATTTATTTGTGTGTGTGAGTGTTTATGGTTGTATGTTCAGATGTGCAGTGATCACTAAACTTTATTTTATTTTCATCACAACAGTTGGAAATGATTATTTATACAGTAAGAAAGTGAAGTKTTCTCCTGTGAAAGTGTTTCGTTTCTTGCAAATAAAACACCACATTCCCCTCGTTTATGTCTTTACTTGTTTTCATTGGCCAAACATCTCTGGTAAAAAAAAAAACAACAGCAGCATTTAACATTTAATGCAACAGAAAATTGAATCAGTACCTTTATAAGTAGAGACTGATAATAAATGTGTTTACATGCACATGACAAACATTTAAAAACATGAGAAACTTACCTATGATTACATTTAAAACGACTGGCAGCCCTAATGGCTGCTGATGTTTATACTGTGTTGCTGTTTCTTTGAGGGACGCATGGCGGCGCTGTTGCAGGAGCTCCAGCATTTACTGCTAGTGAAGAACTTGTTTCTTAATCACAACATATAGAAACACATCCTGCTGTTCTCAGCAGTGTTGGGTTAAAAAAACATTTCATTAATGTTCTTCCCTAACGATTGAGTGTAACAATGAGAGGAACAGAGATGAAACTATGAGAGGGGAAAATAAATGAAAGACTAAAGAGAGATTTATTGATCGTATTTTGACAGTCAATCAACAATTTCACTTGATGAAAAGATTAAACACATTTTTTTTTACAATTTTATGAAACTGATGTAACTTATCTAATTAAACTGGAGAACATTTAAGTACAAACACAAGCACAAAAACATGCATATGATTGAAACAGGACAGGGATCATTTTCCTGAGTAACAGAAGGAACTGAGCATCAGAGATACAGGTGTGTGTGTTCTGGGATCGGCTGATGTAGGGGGTGACGGCTGAGCCCCCCTTTGTGCTCCCTGCCTCATCAGAATCTCCAGGCAAAGGATGACAAAGGGAAACTCACAGGCCACAGGGACCAAAGCATCGGCTGCATCAAACAAACCAGTAAACAAACGTACAAACAAAAGTCTAATAGCTCATTAAGTTTATTAATGAACATTACTGTTCATTTTTTTCTTAAATTGGTAAGCTGTTCCATAACAAACGTTCTGAGAATGTTTCCTGTTAGCTGCGTCACACAGCATCAAATCAAAAGCCTCACCAGCGTCAAACGGCTCGTTCTCGTTTCCATCCCATAATCCCCAACAGCAGCAGCAGGAGTCCGTGGATCAGCGGGTTAGTTAGCAGGGGTTCTGGCTGTGTAACCGCTAGTTGAAGTTAAGATGCGGGTAACAGACGTCCCTCCTGCAGCTGGGCTGGTGAGAGACACTCAGTTCTCCAGCCCCACATGAATCCTGAAGATACGAAACCTCAGGAGTTTATGAGGGCCGTTCATATGAGGAGCATGTGAGAAGACTCTTTGTTCCAGAAGTCCCATGACTTCAGTTGAGGGTAAATCCTTCTGAGAGTCCCATGATCCCTCTTTCCTTGCCCACAGGGTGTTTTTATCCCTCGCTGGAACGGCAGGACAAATCTGCTCTGATAACTTCACAACCCCACCGGTCCTCTACAAACACTCTTTCTGCCTTGAGTTGGTCTGCAGTCTTCACAGGTCGAGAATCACACTGTATCCAGAAAACAACACAGAGGTAGAATCTGGATCAGCGCAGCCTTCAGTGTTTGATTTCAAACCTCATTTGGAGCCTGAGGTTCTTTTGAAAAGAGGTGTGACCTCAAGTCATCAGACAGGTCACAAGTCATCAGACAGTGAAATTAAAGTGATAAAATAAAAGATAATAGGGGTAGAGTTTATAAATATTAAATGAATACATTGCATAGAAGATTAGTACAGTTTATTGATCAGTTTGGTTTAAGGTGATCAGGGACTGAAAACATGGAGTGGATTTCTTCCACAAAATGGATCAAATGGTTTTGAATGAGATTTTCTGTGTTGCTGGTCTGAAAACAAAAGGCTGTTGTCCCAGCGCAGTAAAGACAGCATGACTTGTTTCAGATTAAACTCATTATCCCCAATTAAAACTCAGATCTGCTGAACAATAGCAGCCTGGTCAGAAAACAAACCTGAGAACTATCTGCAGCGTCACCCTGTTTATCCCTGAAACGTTTCTCCTCACCAACAAGATTATTAAACAGTTTGATCTCTAAATGACACACTTACATTTAAGGTACACAGCATTACTGTACATCCTAGGATATTAACTTTAAATACTGATAAACTTTTATTGAACCAATAGGTTTTAAACTGCTGGATATGTTTAGAAATGACTTTAATATAATTTAGTTTTTTAAAAGGCCTCATTGTCTCTGTGGGCCTGAAATGCAGTTATCTGTGCTCACATGAGAGCAACACGTCACGGACCGGCGCTGAGGATTCAGTCATGAGACAGTTTCAGACCGGCGTCTTTGTGACTTTATGTCTTTCTGCTTCTGAGAGAATAAAGGCAGAAACAGAGAAACATGAAGGAAGTTTTTTATTATAAAACTCTTTACACTTTAAAGCAGAATTGAATGAATAATCACATCTGGTTACCGACACACTTCAACATACCTTCTGTCTGAAGCATGTTTATGTTATTTAAATCAGTCAAGTAACACATTTAAACATTAAACAAGAGTTTCTGCCAAATATTTTCCCTAAGTTACTTTTTGAGGGATTTGTGGGAACGCAGGGCAACAGTTAGAAGTGTATAATACTGCCCTCTAATGGCCAGTAGTTCATTACACCTGAGTTATATTAAACTATATATTACACGTATACAGACTTTACACAGGCAGCAGGGGGCGCTGGACTTAAACAATCAATAACATTGGAGACTTTGGATTACCTCGTATTTGTTATATATTATATTCAGTAATTTACAGTAGATAATATCCTGCTTTGATTGACAACCACCAGCACTGATATGATGAAGTTATTTCAGGACAGGTCAGTCACGTTACTGTCATTCTTTATAAATGCTTTTGTTTCACTCTTTCATCACCAGTCAGTGTGTCAGAGATCACAGACAGACCACCACACCTGTGATATCACCTGATCTCTAAACACACAACACGTGCTTTCATAAGACAGTTATGTATATAATATATATAGGCATTGTTATGTGTGTATATATATATATATATATATACTCCTGTAAGTTGACTGTTCAGAATCAGAGGTATGTGGCTGTGTCTCTACACTACAGTAGACCTAATGTTCTTTCTAAAAAGTGCTGTAGGTTTATTGGTTTTCACCAGCTTACAGTAGAAGATCTTTGTCACATCTTTAACACGCACCTGCCGAGCGCTGCTGTGAGCTCTTTTGAGCAAACATTGAATTTTGAACACTGTAAAAAGCAAATAATTGTTCTTGAGTCATTTGAAACCTGGTGCCACATTATTTCTTTCAAGAAGATAAAGTTAAATATTACAGTGTAAATATGAAACTAATACATCTGATAAGCTCTGAGCACCAACGGATAATTCAGTTTCCATCATCAGTCGTGTTTCTAAAGCAAACGTTACGCTTCTGTGACTCATGTTCACAGAAATATCACAGGAGCTGCTAGTTAAGAGTGGCTGTAATATTTACTGACATCTAATGATTGTTTGGTGAGAGAATGTGTGACGTTGTGATCAGTTCTAAATCACACAGAACAGAAGCAACTAAAGGCTACAGTTTCTAAAGGAATCATTGCTGTTATTGACACAATCTCTTTGTCTTTCCCTGATTCACAACAGTGAGTTCAGAGAGTCTTTTAACTTCAACCTACATAAAGAAAAGAATATCATGTAACCTGCAGTTTTATGTTTCAAACAGAGATGCGACAGAGGGGTGAACGTTACAGATTATACAACTAACAGTTTGGCCTTGAGGAAATTGTGGGAAATTCAAGTTCGATTCTATCCTGCATTGTGTTGGTTTGTTGTTCCCCAGTAGGTTCTATTTCCTCTATTTAATCAGTTCTTCAGAATAATAATATTAAGAATCAGTAGAGCCACATCACTCTTGTGTTTGCATGCATTATTTGCAGATAACACAGATAACACAGTGTGACATGTGGCGGCCGGTGGGGTGTGTTGGGGTGGTTTATAATGGCAGAGTCTCATAGACGACTGTTAGTGTGTGATGAAGTGTTTTTAAGAAGTTTTTAAGATTTTATGCTGTTTCATGGTGTGTTGTAACTTCATTTTCAGTCAGGAAACAGCAGGTGTTGCCCTGCTGCAACAGAACAACCAAACTGATGTTCAAAGCCCTTTTGCTTAAATGTTAGATTTTGGTTTGCTGAAGATAAATTGTGCTTTTATTAATCAGAAAGGACAGACTGAACATCATACATGGACAAATGAATTACTGTAATGCACCTCATGAAAACTAACTATAATAAACAGCTCATTTGTATTAGATTTAGATAGTTTCTCTATAGTTTTGATGTTATGATTTTATGGTGTTAGTCTGACATGTAGTTACTTGATTCATGTCTTTTTTGATGCTAATGACTTTCATACTTCCAGTTGTGTGTTATTCCAGTTATTTTAAAGCTGATTTATCAAACAAAGCTACTGTAAAGGTTTACGAATGTAAAGATACTTTTATAAACTTACTGATGTACTTTCATTTCATTTGAAACTCATGTAAATGTATTTATATGCACACAGGATGCGTGTTAATCTGACATGAGGGTGTTAGGAGAAACGGTTAGGAGAGGAAGAGGGAGAGGAAGAGGAGTGACTTCTGTTACATCCGGTTCATCTGTGAGCGGCTGCAGCACGGCTGTTAGCTTAGCTTCAGCGCTAGTGTTAGTTAACAGCATCAATGGGCTCACGGCCCAGCAAACCTCATTCAACATTCTCAGAACGCTGCCAACGTTCTCTAAATGTTATTTTTGAAACCTGTTCTTCCATTCTTGTACATCATATATATTAAAGTCATTCTTAAACATTCTGAAAAGTTACAGAATCAAAAAAAGTTCAGATATGTTTAATACATAATCTTAAACAATTTTAAATACATTTTTAGTGTGTCTGTTACTTAATAAAAACATTAAAGAAACGTTCTTACAACCAAAATTTGTGTTGGTTTATCAGTATATTATTACCAGAATTATTTCCTGAACACAGAATGAAACAGTTTGAGTTTTGCAGTTGTGACTCACAGCAGAAACTAAGAGCCACGTCACGTTTAGTGATGATGATGAAGATTAATGATGATGAAGACTGATAAACTGTAGCATAACATCACAAACACTCTTGATGTTTTATCACTTGTATATAAATATATTAATTATTGTTTCATGAAATCATTTTTACTACATTAATGAATGATCTAACTGACACATTATATCACATCATGTTTGTTAATTATTATGAATGAAACACACTGAAGTTAACAAACGTTTATTTATAGTTTAACGTCGCTGCACATGATTCCAGTTAAACAGGGTTAAAAATTAACAAACAAAGCAGCAGGATGTCGGATTTTTGTTAAACATTTCAGGCAGTTAAAAAGTGCTTTTGTTCAACTCATCAGATCTAAACTCTAAACCATCTCTGAGGTCTTTCTCTGATAACAATCATTCAGAAGAAACTGTGGTTCTGATTAAATCTGTGAAACTGTAAATAATGTATTTCATTATAGAGCAGCTCTTAAATGTGTTAAAAAGTTAATTTATAAACGTATGCAGAACTGATTTTACACCGAACATGTGAACTGAATTCAGATTTAAGTTTAAAATGAAGATTTCTCTGACAGTAAAGATAAAACATCTTTAAATGTGTAGCTTATGTCATTTGTAAATGATTCGTGTTACATTCATAATTGTTCTTGTTCTGAACAGTTTTGCTGCTGAATGCTATTTATAAATCTTTATAAACAGAGAACTTCACATTCCTGGCGGCCGATGGCCACTCCTGCTGTATAACAAACACTGGGTGACAGCTAAGCCCCTCCCCTCTGTGTTTGACTTGTCTTCATGCAGTTATTGCCTCATTTCCGAGGCATATAAACCTGTGAGGCAGTTTTAATACCTCGCTGACAGGTTTCTTCTCCTGGGCGTTTTGATTTTGACATTAATACTCAAAAACTGATAATGGGATTTATCAAACAAAGAGTGTGGACATTAATCTCCGTCTTTTCATTGGGTGTAACTGTGCTCTTCCTCCTGATGAGTTCTCAGAGGAAAACCTGCTCTCCAAAGGCAGAGCTGGATCTGACACGCTTACTGAGGCAGGACGTTGGAGAGCTTCAGGCCTGTTCTGCTATCATTAAAGCAGACCTGGATGGGGTTGACAATAAGATCTTCAGCAAGCTGCTGGCCTCCAAAAAGAGAACGTCTTTGTTATCTGAATCATTCTATCTTAATTTAACTAAAGACTGTCCTGCCTTCATCAGAGATAGAGGGTTCCTGACAGTTTCCCTCAGCAAGGAGGAAACATATTTTCCTATTGCTTTTTCCATGGTGATCCATGAGAAGATTGAGATGTTCGAACGGCTGCTGAGAGCTATTTACACTCCTCACAATGTTTACTGTGTTCATGTAGACCAGAAGTCTCCTGAGAGCTTTAAAGAAGCCGTCACAGCTATTGTGTCTTGCCTGCCCAACGTGTTTGTGGCTAGCAAGCTGGAAAGCGTGGTGTACGCTTCATGGTCTCGAGTTCAAGCAGACATCAACTGCATGGAGGATCTTCTGAAGTCACCTGTACAATGGAGATACCTGCTCAACACCTGTGGAACTGATTTTCCCATTAAAACCAATGCAGAAATGGTGCAGTCCCTCATACATCTGAACGGAAAGAACAGTTTGGAGTCTGAAGTGACCAGCGAAGGAAAGAAACTGCGCTGGCAGTATCATCACAACATCAGCGGCTCAGTGGTCCGAACACACATTCAAAAGTCCAACCCACCGATAAAGACACCGATGTTCACAGGAAATGCTTACATTGTGGTGTCCAGGGAATTTGTGGAACATCTCTTCAAAAACAAAGACATTCAAGATTTCATTGACTGGGAGAGAGACACATACAGCCCGGACGAGCACCTGTGGGCTACCTTACAAAGAATCCCTTCTGTACCGGGATCCAATCCGCCTAACAGTAAATACGATCAGTCCGACATGAGCGCCATTGCCCGTCTGGTGAAATGGAGCTACCATGAAGGAGACGTGAGGGACGGGGCGCCGTACCCACCCTGCACTGGGGTGCACAGGCACTCTGTGTGTGTGTATGGGGCTGGAGACCTCAACTGGATTGTCAGACAAAAGCATCTTTTTGCAAACAAGTTTGACCCTCAGGTTGATGATCTAGCGATCAGATGCATGGAAGCTTTTCTGAGGTACAAAACTATTTATGGTCAGTCTTTGCTAACGGTGAGAAAATCTGACATTTTTTTATGACACTGAAGCTCAACAGTTGTCTATGAACTTTTGTAAATATTGTTAATATGAGTGTTTTATTATTATATTTTTTGCTGCAAAATGTAATTTATATAATAAATGCAATATAATAAACAAAAATATATTACAAATATTATATACAAAAATGTATATTTATTTAAATTAAATGTTTAAATGTATAAATAAACTCAAAAGAAACTCTGTGTTCATACACACACATACACACACACACATACACACACATATAC
>JBAJNP010014826.1:0-10559 GCA_036877545.1 Yasuhikotakia modesta | reverse complement strand
CTGCTTTTTGCAAAGAATAATAGAGGGTAAAAAGATATGAGTGTGAGTAAATTACACTTGTTTCTATGTATATGCAGTGGTTTACTATTAAATTAAATAAAATATAAAAAAAAAGTTTATCTTATGACTAAAAAGTTTATTCATCATTAAACTTGTATTAAGTCATGAGTTCATGACATCTTTTTGTTGCAAATTCTGCAGGAGAAGGTACTTAAAAGAATGTTTTAATAGGTGGTGATTTAATTTTCAGAATGTGAGAAATGTGATCAATTGGATAAACATTTTATTTTTCTGAGGCAGAATTTCCATTCCAATCAAAGAGACCTTGGATTGAGAAAGATACAGTGATCCATGCAAAGGGACACATGCTCTGGTATGTATCTCTGTGTAACACACACAGAATACCCTCACCAAGCGCACAGATGCCGACCACACAGACAAATATAAACACCATGCAGTGAGTTGGACCAGAGACAACCACAACACCTACTCATAAAACACTGACATGCAAGCAGTCTATCTCTTGCCCACAAACACGCATACACAAACAGCTACATTCACGACAACATTCAACCATACAGGGTTAGTAGAAATTCAGAATTGATGCATGTGTGACAGAAACATGTTTTCCATCTTTCTCATAATTTTTTCCAGCCTCCAGTCTGGGATTTCATCAGAATGTTCTTAACACACTTTCACTTTGTTTTATTGAGCTTGTGACATTTTATAATAAATTGCTCTTGCCCTAAAACCACCTACCAGGAAATACCAAAGTTAGGCACCACGCCGAAGGTCCCCTTCCCGTCTTCACCTGTTTCACCTGCTGGGTCAACAAAGTCACAGACTCTGGTGGGTTTTGTGATTTCTTAGTATTATTTAAATTAAATTAATTGTGCTTCACTTTTCAAAAACATATGCTAATACTGTAATACCTACTTTGCACATATAAGGAGATGAGACAAGGGAAACGCATATTGTGATGAAAATGGAGGATTATAACCATAAACGGGTAAATACTTCTATATGTCAAACACAATAATTTAAAACTTATGTAAAATGTTAATCATGCTTTTTTTATTCAAGTTTCATAGCCACATAATCTGAAGGTTTGGAGTCATAAAAACATCTCTGATCCCTCTTTCTTTTGTTTTACTCAGGGAGACATGATTGAGCAGCGTGACTGAACATCAGAAACAGGCCAGGGTTCCTCAGGTATTGTTCAGAGTGCAGCGCAGTCCGGCGCTGATTGATGACTAATGTGGCACTGATTTATGACCTCACTCCTCATAATTGATGAGAGATATCATAGAAGCTGTCCGTAGCCCAGCTCAGCATGCTGTGTATGAATCACGTAAGATAAGTGATGAAATCTGGCAATAACATCTAAATGGACTGCACATGTCCTTTGGCTCTGACATCCTCACTGTCATCTGGCCCAGCTACATAAGCAGACAATTAAGCCAATAAGTGAAAATGGCACTATTTCAATCTAGTTTTAATGAGCAGCATGGAGAGAACGGCGCTCCTTCACCTCACTGGATGACAGCTAAATCTGGAGTCAGCGTAAAGCACTTTTAAGCTTGAAATTCTTCAATGAAGATTTTTGACTTTAATCAATATATTGGATGGATGGTGCTAATAAACAGAATTAGCAATATATACTGAAATTCACGATTGTCCATGTGTATGCGTATGCAACTGGGCAAAGGTTTGACATCTTTAAGAGAATGAAATGAAATGAACCTATTTTGCTGATCTTCTAGTCTAGTCTGTCTGGTTTGGTTTAATTGTTTTAGAAGGGTTTTTCATCGGTTGTCACCTGGAACACAAGCTGGCTAACTTTAAGACGTAAGTTTAACCTAGCTGAAGAGTTTAAACTAGCTGAAACTTGCACACTTGGGTTAGAAGGTTGGTGGAGTTTTTAATAATGACTAAAAATCCACATTGAGAGACTAGCCCTCTGTTACTAATTATTCTTTGATTATTAGTAGCTGACTTTTTAATAATGGGGAACCCCCTCTTTAAAAAAACACAGTTACACTGAATTTACATGGCACCGTTTTTTTATGTTTTTGCGTCATTTTAATCTTTCCTTTGGCTGCATTGTGTTAGTTATTTTCCCATGGCCAAGTTAGGGTAAACTGCTCACTGCTTTAACACAAGTGAGATCCAAATAACAGACTTGCATGCAGGATGGTTCTCATTACTGGTCCCCATAGAAACAGTAAGCCAAGGCTTTACCATATCTTCTACCTCACAGTCCCACTGTCCTCTATTGTATGTAAAGACTCCATAATAGACCCCAATGGGGCATCATTCCTAATCAACTCATGATGAAGTCATTCGCTCTTCTGTTACTTTTACAGTCTGACTCTATAGAGAGAAGAGTTCTCCCAGTAGATGCCATTAGAGAACCTTTTTGAATACATGCTGAAAAGCCTCCTTTTGGACAGCTAATACTGTGTGCTTGTCCCTGTGCACACAACAGGCAGGTTCAGACCAGAATGGCGTAAGTTCTGTGTGTGGTCCTGCATGTAGCCACAGAGTTTTTATTTTCTGTATTGAGAGGTAGTAGAGAGATGGCAGATTGGTCGGTTAGTGGGTATTCTAGAACATTATATAAGAACATTTGATTTGTTATATTGCCTGTGTTCAGCAGGATAGTTTGTAAAGTGTATTTGAAGTGCTTTGTATGTTCATACAGTCATGCAAAGTAAGTGTGTCTCAAATGACTGCCTTAAATTTTTGGCCCTGGTTATTTGTGCACAGAATTACAGCTGATAACCAATCAGATCACAGTTACAGATGATCAGTTATTCTTGTTTAAAATGCATTAAGGAAGAGGGTTTAGACGAGAAAGGGTTTTAGAAAGCTAAAATTTATCAATTAAAACATGACTCATAAACTATTTAATTCATTCAGCCATCTGCCAACTACTATCAGTTGAAATATTGGTAGTGATTCAGCATCTCTTGGCATGTAAACAGTTTTTGTTCCATTCAACTGAATTAATTTTACTTCTCGGATGCAACTTTTCCTATGATGTTTCATTGGCTTTTAAGAAGTTAAGGTAGATGGCACAGCTGGAAGGGTTCACGGCTCAAGTGTGTTGTGTTCTTAAGTACAGCTTAGCCAAAGTGCACTACAGAAATGGCAGCAATGCAACAGGGCAGCTTCTGGGGGTTTTAAAGCATTCTGTTCCCATGAAATAAAGATCATGCATTTAAAACCCTGCACACAATCTGAGCTTCACTAAAATATTTAGCATGCTTCAAGAACTGTGGCAGTTGTACGGAGACAAGAGATCGTTCCACTCAGCGAGAGCATCAAGGCTAAATCCTGTTTGGTTAGCATGTGCTGTAGGATCCTGATGTATGCCTGTAGGGGTTTATGTCCAGACGTGAATGGCAAGTGTTTAGGTAAATCAACACCAACACGTTTCTTTCCGCTCTCCTCCACCTTTTCGTTTCTCCCTCTTTCTTGTTGATCAGTGTCTTTCTGAATAAACCCGTGACCCTGATGGGCTTGTGTGGGTTGCGTGGTTGGCCTCTCTCACTTGAAGATGAAAGCCTGCTTTGATGGAGGGAGAGTGTTTGTATGTGATAGTGGAGGAAAGCGAGAAAGCGCACCAGATCTCCGCCCTGTATTGGGTTAGCTCATTAATCTTGAAGGGTGTAACTGTTTTGAGTTGTACCTGATGGTTTGTGCTGCAGGGCTGCCAGGGTCAGTGGAAAAGCAACAGTCTCATGAATCATACTGCTGAGGGACAAAGCTGAGTTCTTGGGGAGAGAGAGCGAAACAGGAGAGAGCGGACTCAAGTAGATGCCAGTGCTATGCAAAGAAATGCCTGCCACAACTTGCAGGCTTCTGCCATCAATCAGACATCATGATCCACAATTACTGCCCAGTCCTGATGGCCTCTGTGCTTCGTCAAAAACTCCTGTCATCCTTGCATAGTCCTCGCTGGCCAAGTCCTCTGAGTTTTTGCCAAGTAGGACCTATGTTGCCATTTAGAAGTTTGGAATCAATTTAATATTTTTGTTGATGAAAGAAAATGACAAATCTGTTCACTAAGGTATCATTTCATTAACTATAAAATACTACCAGAGATTGTACCAATGGCTGTAACAGTTTTTAAATAACTATATACTGACAATTATAAAATATGTATTGACAATTCAATTTCTACTTGAATTGTTCCTAAATGGTCATCATGTGATCCAAAATGTCAGCAGTGATTACGCCAGTGTTTCCTCAACTTCAGAAATCACTCTAATGTGCAAATTTGGTATTCAACAAACCTTTTCTTATTATTTGCACAGATAAAAATGGTTGCGCTGCTCAGTGAAGTGTGGGAATCACAATACAATGTCTTTTGTTCAGTTGCATGTTTTGAATATTGCGCTAGTGTCACTGTTTGCCACCATGTTGAACTTTTTTTTCCCAAAAAACACATTACTCTAGCTAATCAGTCTGTTGTTGTTTTTTTAACACCACTGTTTAGAATGAAGAAAGAACTGTATGTAACCAGGACAGAGATTTTTTTTTTAAATATAAAGAAAAATATTTTAATAATGCATATTTAAATGATAAATGGAATGTACCCTTGGTTCAGTAGAAGTACACATTTCTGTCAAAACAAACAAAGTGAATCCACACCCTTAAGCGTTGATATTTATGACTCGACATGTATTGCTGGAACCACATTCCAATTAAACAATGAAACAAACAACATCCTGATTCAAAAATTTGCTTCATAGGAATGTTATTTCAGAACCAACAAGGATGTTAATTCGGGAACGTGGCCAACTTGTTAAAACAACTATCACTCCAGTCATTGCCTAGCCTTTCCTCCAACCCTCCCTTCCACCAAGTGTTGTCTGCCCTTCCTTAGTAGTCGTATACCCTGTTGACTTCAAACTTTCACCTTTTCTGCTCCCTCCTCACTTGCCTACACTTTCCTGGCTTTTGTGTAGAACAAGGAACTGTGGGGTGAGCTCTGTGTGGATAAAGTAATGATTTCTCCTTCATACCTCCCTTGCTAATTAGTGCAGCCTGCGACTTGCAGGGGGGGGGCGGTGTCTGGGGAGTCGTGCTATTTGTCTTGAAGAATTACTGACAAGGACTATACGCCGGTCTAATCCCAGAGATGCTGGATGGAATTCAGTGCCTGCCTCTCTCTGTGGCCGCCTGTCAATTCCCTTTAATGATTGTAATGATCATTTTTAGCTTTCTGCTAAAGACCGGGAGAACTGCTGCCTCTCCTTCTGGAGTCTTTAATACAGGCTATTTATGTACCATGCTCTGCACGATCGTCCAATCACAGATGTGTCTGTCTCTTCACCCCCTACCTCTCTCTCTTTCACACACACAGCGATTTAAATGCTGTCAGCGCAGCAGTGGCATGACCATTTAGACCTTTGTGTAGTACTGGGCAAACAGCTGTAGCCTGTAAATATGATATTCCTTTCATTTTGTTAAATCCATAACCTCAGCTGTATCCTTGGTCTTCTGTGCTGGAGTCACCCACTTGCTTTTCTTAAATGTCTTTAATCTTCCTTAGGAAACAAAAAGGTTGAAAAACAGATAGAATAGCTGTGGGTGTATGTACTGAAGGGGTACTGTGGTATAATAGAGGATCGTGGTGGGTTTAACAGTTAAGGGATTCGCCATATAAACAAAGGTAATGTTTGGGTTGCTGTTGCGATTTATTAAATTAGAAATAAAAAGTTGAATTGTTTGTTTAACCTTGACTGAATTAATTTTCTAGCCTTTTTTAAATTTCTGAATCTCCCAGAGCTTAGTGTTTATAGAATGGGGCTGATAATAGCAAATCCTTACTTTTACTTTACAAATAGTCTTCAGTTTGCCATTTTAATTATCCCCCCATTTGCCATTGTGTCAAACGGATACTTTTCTTTGTAACATTTAGTCAGTAACAGAAAAGCTTCATCACTGTTGTAAATTAAGTTAATCAAGTCAGTAAAAGCACTAACTAAAATTAGTCTACTTGTTATAATCCATTAGCATACAATTACAATTGTGGGTTATTAGAAAAGGTCACATTAATTTGTGCCATTATGAGACCCAGGGCAATTTGTATCTGGAATAAGAATTCTTACTGGCTCACCTAGGTTCTGGATAATTTGGTTCTGGAGGCTTTTTTGCTGCACCAACACGAGAGATAATTTAGTAAGTGTGAGTTCATAACATTTTTTTTGTTTTAAAAAAAGTTAGGGTAGTGAATTACCAAACTTTTGATTTCATGAAAAACTGCATCAGAGTATGAAATTGTGCCCCAAGAGCCCTGACACAATTCAGACACTAAGGGGAAAAGTTTGCGTTGTCAGTTTTACTTGGTGAAGGAGCTACAAGATATTTCCTAATTTATCAGAGCTAATCTCTTCATCCAACATTTAAATTAATGTTGGAAGTTTGTTTTGAATTTTAGGAAAACAAGATTTTCATCGCTTTGCAAACTGATTTGATGTCTGAGATTTCTCTGCAGACTGTATCATGTACAGTTTACCTGCCCAAGAATATACCTCTCTTAGATATTTCTATTTTAGTTTTACCCCTTTAAAATGTGAGGATTTGTTTTTCAGAATGCTTAATATGTGAACCATATGTGTGTTTTTGTGTGTTGTCTTCGTTCCAGGCAGCAGTGTGGCGATGAGATAATTACCTCTCTCTCCACCAACTTAACACTTAGCAGGTTGTAATGACATAGCCTGGCTGCAGGCCTGTCTCACATTGGCAGGGTGGGTTTGCAGTAGTTTGCATTAAGGCCAGGCCCCTCTGTTATACTGATGCACTGGAAATACTCTGGAAGCTAAACACACTCTGCTAAGAGGCTTAGTAAAGCCATAGCCTACCAGGTGTTAATGTCTGTATCTGTTTGCCTACTGACTGCTGCAGGATATCGGCTCTTCCCTCCATCCCCCCATGCCATCCTTCCTCTCTTCTTTTCTGCACAGCATCTTTGTGTTTCTCATTCAGTCTTTTCCTCTTCCTGTTGTCCTTCTGTTTTGTCTGTTACAGCATTGTTTCTCATGATTGGGCAAAATTTGGAATTTAAGAATTGGCCACACCCCATACAGTGGTGAGTTAGAATAGCGGGAAAAATAATTTAACTGTAAATCAAAAACTTTTTGCACAAAACAAAAATTTGAGAACAGAATAAGAACAGATAGCACCTTAGGTATTACGTTTCATCTCTGAAACATCCTTAAGTTTGGTTCATTTGAAAGCATTTTAACTATTATTATATGTATTAGTAAACTGATACATACATACATTCATATACATACATGAATATTGATTTATATAATGTGTAATAGAAAACAAATGTATGTGACATTTGACCGAATAATTTTTCTACAAGCACCTAGTATATTGTGTATAGGACACTTATAGTCATAGCTAAATTTTTAGTTCTTTTCAAATTAAACATCTGTGTCATGTTTGCCACCTGAAGTCAGTTCAGTTCAGAAATCAAATGGAATTTAAAATGCATTCTCAGCTCAAGTTCTCAGAATGTTTTCCCTGTTCTCAGAACAGTGTGCAACCCTGCTGTTTTTACATCTCAGTCCCAGCTTTATTTGTATTCTGGTTGTTTCCTGACACATTTAGCTTCTCTCTAAGGGAGATGTAAAGAGTAAGAAAATAGAGACGGAAAAAGAAGGCCCGAGGGCTGTTGGGTTTTAGAGAGGGACAGAGATAGCCCTGTTGCTGGGCTGCAATAAGACTTAGATGTGATGTTATTATTCAGGTGGATGTGGCTACTGACCTCCTCTGAAGAGCATGGCAGTGTCTAGCTCAGTGTGAAAATGGCTTGATGAAGTGATATACAGAGACAATTCAAGGCAGAGGAAGCTGATGGAAACCCATAATATGCTTCAGAATATGCTTGCATCTTACATTTTCCTTCAAGATCTTTAACCACCTCTGAAGAATGTATTGGTGTTGCCCTAAGTAACCAGCATCGGGCATCCAACTTCATTTGAAAGCCCAGTTTGGTTGCCAGAAATCTTTGCTGGTTACTCACCACCTGATTGATGTTGGTCTAAGCTGCTCATTTATATCTTGCAGTATGTTTAGTATGACACGCACACATTCCTACACATTGGACATCTCTCACTGGCTCTCTCTGTATTTATTGCAGCTCCCTCTGCTGTCGTCTGATCCTTTGCCTATAGCTCGCAGGTTTTCTTTTGCTCTCAGTGAAAGCAGCATGTAAACTCCTCTTCAAACTTCCATCCTCTTATGCAGCCTGGCTTTTCCTTCGAGTGTGATGCATTATTTCGTAGAAACGGGGAGCTGGGAATCATTCATGAGGAACTGAAAGAATAGAGCGATTCTTCTGCTCTGGGATGATACAGAGGCTTACATGCAGGATGTTTCAATTCCTTTGTTTCTCTTTTATTTTGATGCTTTTGCCCTTTTATAGACTTTTTTTGTATTTGTTTTTGTAGTTGAAAGTGGGGACAGGGGAGTTGCAGCAGACTTGCAACATACGCCAAATACGCTTTTTGGGTGTCCATGCTTGTGTTACTTTCATTTCACGTCAGCCCATGCAACACTGCATTGCTTCTGTGTAAGACCAAACACAAGGCAATGGTGCTGAAGAGCTAATTGGACAATGCTGAGTTTATCACACGTTTTGGTTAATTGTTCAATAGGTGACCGTTGCATTAAATAAGTATAAATTGATTTTGTTGCTTTGGAGCTTGCTTAGATTTACAAGTGTAAAATTATTGTGATTTGTAATACACAATGTGAGGATATACAGTATTTGCTATCAAGTTGATAGTATCGTATGTAGTCAGTTCCCCTTAAACTCATACAGGTGTTCTAGCAGAGTAATAACAGGTAGAGTTCTTCACAATGAATGTGGACATGCTCCACTGATGTTCAGCAATTAGACGGTGTCTTTTGTCTCTCTTTGTGCTATTGATTGTGTATCTGTTCTGTTGTTTTATAATTTCAAAGCTAGCCAACTTTTGTAAAATGTTTTAAGAAAAGTGTGTTTGTGCTCAATTTCTTCAAAATTATATTGTTTATTTATTTTGTTAGATAATGCAAAGACAAATATCTTTGGGGCCATGCAAGTGCAGTTGTGTGGTCATCTTTCTTGTTTATGGAAAAATAAATGAACCATAAATATTATATTGTGCACAAATTGTGTATTGCAGCCACTAATTGTATAGCATTATAATACCACACCTGCTATCCAGTCGGCCTAGTGAGATTTACAAACCAACAAATATATTGTATCTATTATATGAATGCAATGAATCACCGTCACAGCACTGTTGCTGCTTTATTCTTAGAACAGAAGTCCATATGGCTTCTGCACCTTGGCTCTGAAGGTGAACAAGAATATCACAGTATCTAGGCTGCTTTTTTGCCCGGTGCACCTATAGAGAGGCATCATGGGATACTGGAGTGCAATGTCACTCCCACGTCTGTGTGCTGATGGCAGGGTTGTGCCGAACTCAACTCGATAGAAGTAGTAATTAGTTGTAATTTACAGGCGACTCCTCCCCAGTGACCCCGCTACTCAGAATTCCCAGGCCACTTAGAGAGATCATGTTTTCCTCTCACAGTGCGCGCCACTCAAATGAACCACAACATTGCCATAATGGCCTGCTCCCTACTGGTTTGCCCACCTTCTGCAAGGTAGCTGAAAGTCACTTGGTAGAAGCTCAGTGGAGCGTGCATACTCCTATTTCCGTCTATTAGGATGTGAGAAGGGCACACAGATTCTAATAAACACTGTAATGACTGCAATTTATTGCAATGTCAGCAATTCAACAGGAAATGGTGACTGGGTGGTAAACCTGACAAGCAATTGTTTTCCGCATGTCACATTACTATATATTTTAATCTGACATTAGAACTGTTATTGTGCTGGGGTGTCCATATAAATGCAGTGTGGGTTATTTTGCATGACAGATGGGGTATTGTGCTGTCCCTATGTTGCATTGGTTGCTAATGGGCCAAAAAGCAAATGGAAATAGCTTTCTAATGACCTAAGTGAGGCATATCAGTGAAGCTAAATAAATTAGCCAGCTAAAGCAAGAGCAGTTTGCGATTAGCACACAACAAAAAAGTGCTAGCATGTCGATTTGCCACAGTAACCAGCGTAATAATGTTGACTACAAAACATTTGTCCCTTTTTGCTGTGTAGTAAACAGTCAGTATCAATTTACACTTGCATTAGCTGCAGAGCAGTATATAGCACCGTCAGCCAGGGAGACGCAGAAAGAGGAGAGACTGCTAACGCTGACAAATGAGGAAGTTTCTAACATCATCTACAGGTCATATGCCCACAGCTGTGTTGTCTGCTGAGTGTTTGCTGTATGAGCTGTGGAACTATAAAATGCTTCTGAATATCGAAAACCTACTTGCAGTCCTCTAGTATTTAAAGCCTAAAACTTGACTGACTTGTCATTTGCACAGTATTAGAAATATATATATATGTATGTGTATATATATGTATATGTATATATATGTATGTGTGTATATATGTATATGTATATATATGTATGTGTGTA
>JBAJNP010014825.1:0-10561 GCA_036877545.1 Yasuhikotakia modesta | reverse complement strand
ACACACACACACACACACAGCAAGCTACACACACACACAAACACACAGCAAGCTACACACACACACACACAAACACCAGTCTGTGATCAGATTTACAGAACTGAAAATCATTCACAACGAGTGTCACTTCTGTTCTGTCATACAGACAACTGCTCTCTCTCTCTCTCTCTCTCTCTCTCTCTTCCTCATCTGTGCATAAACATGAATCAGCCGTGACTCGTCATAACTGAAGTGTCTCATCACTCAAGACGACTGATGTACGGTCTCAGTAAAACCGCTGACTGCCCCTCACATCATTATCATCCGTCACGCAGCTCACAAGACAACCGATTAAATCACATTTACGCGGCTGACAGACTTACACAGCATTCAAGTTGCACATTTTATTACTGCTTCTGGGAATCGAACCCAAGACCTTTGCGCTGCTAGCGCAACGCTCTACCAACTACAGGAACGCACAGTAGAAATGACTGTTCCACAGGAGACAGTCAGACATGTTTAAACCAGAAATGAATAAATTGTGTTTTTATTTTACCAGAAGACGCTTCCAACCTCTCCAGCCGACTTATGAGCCAATCCAGAGAGCTGGAAAACTGAGCACAGTTCTTCCTGTTTCCTCTGATCAGAGCAGCTGAGAGAGAGAGATAGAGAGAGATGATTACTGATAAAGAATAAAGAGAGCGTTTATTGAGAATTACATGGAACGAGAGGATATTGAAGATGAAATCTTCAGCTCAGCTTCGCAGGAAATCGAGAGTCAATTCACACGTAATGGTCCTACAAAGATGTGCCAAATTGCTGGCATTGACCAATCACAATCAAGCATTTATCAACACCGTGAGGTCACGCCGCATCGACGCCAGAAATGTGAACCAAATTCACCGCATGCAGATATTTTTAGTTCTGCACTCTGTGCGTCAGTAGCGGCACGTTTCACAGGATTGACGGTGAGGGTTTAAAAGCTCTGATGAGACGAGCGGATGGACCGGGTTGTACCCAGGAGCTCGTAGAGAGAGTTCAGGATGGATTTCCAGGATTCTCCGGCTTCTTTTCCGGCCACGTCTGCAAAATGAGCCGCGCTGCTGTAGACATGCAAGCGATCGATGCACTCCAGCACAAGGTTTATCATACCCTAGAGACAAGAGGAGAGAGGGCTTTAGAAACACTCAGCCACATATGCATGCACACACACACACTTACATGCACACACATACACACATGTATGAACACACACACACACAAACATGCACACACACATGTATGAACACACACACACATTTACATGCACACACACACATGTATGAACACACACAAGCATGTATGAACACACACAAGCATGTATGAACACACACACACACACTTACATGCACATACACACACACATGTATGAACACACACACACATTTACATGCACACACACACAAGCATGTATGAACACACACAAGCATGTATGAACACACACACACACTTACATGCACATACACACACACACACACACACACACATGCACACACACATGTATGAACACACACACACACACACACACACAGGGACACTGCAGTGATTATAAGTTAGGTTCTCAGTTAGGTTTCATCTAAGAATAAACTACAGATATAAATATATAATAATTCAGATATAAAGTTCAGATATAAATAGAGCAGCGTACAGTAGCTCATATCACGTTGTTTTCATCAGAGAGTGATGGTGTGATCAGTACCTCCTCCTGAAACAGGTTCTGTCTGCTCTTCAGAGCTCTGAGCCGGTTCTGTTTGTCCTCATGCTCCAGGTGCTCGTCAGGTGGCTGGAAGTAGCCAATCAGATCCTGCAGACTCAGACTGACCGATTCGATTGGCAGATCGAGCGCCGACGTCTTTCCTTTCTTACTCAGAGTATCGAGACCCCTGATTGAAGAACGAGACCACCCAAAACCAAGTTAACAAAACCACCCAAACTGTGTGTGTGTTTGCCAGTCTGCTGGTCGTGTATGTGTGTGTGTCCACTGGTCGTGTTGTGTGTGTGTATGTGTGTGTACCTGATGAAGCGGTTAAACAGGAAGACTGTGCTGCGAATGACTCTGGCTGTGCGCGACTCCTCGTGTTGTGACCGCGAGAGCGTCAAACCGTCGTCCATATGACCCTCATGATGCATGATGGCCTAAAACACACACATACACATACACACAAAACTGCTACGTTTAAAATCCACACACACTCACACACTTACTCATAATGTACACAGATTGTACTGTAAGTTACATTTAAAAACCCCTCACCCATTTATACTGTACACACACACACCTGCACTGTACGTTATATTTAGAAACACACACTCACTAATACTGTACACACACACACACACACACCTGTTAAAGTCCAAACACACATGCTGACTCATACCGCACACTCACACACACTCACACACACACACACACACTCACACACACACACACACACACACACACAGACGGGATGCTGCCTGCAGAGTTGGACAGATGGACTCGCTTGGGTGTGTGTGTGTGTGTGTGTGTGTGTGTGTGTAAACAGCTCAGAAATGTTACAGTATGTTAAATATAAACCACTTTCACTCTGTACTAAATCACACACGGCTTATACCCTCTAAAACGCAGCAAATCACATTCACATTTTCTGCTTTTAAAAGCACAGATCAATCACACACCCTTAAAATGTTAAATACATTTAAGTAAATCTACTAATAAAAGTTCAACTTTTATGCTAATTAAAAACGTGATGCTACAATAACGAATCGCTACGTGCGAGTCAGTAACTCTGCAGCTATTGGCTGATGTCACACCTTTCTTTGGACTCCGCCCATCCGCGCACACTTGGCGTCCACCGATTGGTAGGTCAGCCAGAGGCCGGTGTCCACGTGCTGAATAAAGCAAACGGAGTCGCCGTATTTGATATCTGGAACGCCCATCCCGTCAACTTCCTTCCTCAGGCTGAAGTCCAGTTTATCCTGCCGGGAGATGAGAGGGAATTGTGGGTAATTATAGACCGTGTAAGGGCAGCGGTTTAATGCATCAGTCTCACTTTTGAGGAGCGAAAGCAGAAGGCCGTGGATTTGACGTCTGCTCTCTCTTTGTCCATCAAAAGAAGCCCTTGATCGTCCATCATGCTGAGATATTTGCCGGTGGTCACATGACGTAACCTGAACTGCTGACCCCAGCGTATGTGACTGCCGCTCCACCTGCACACAAACGTTCTCCTCAGTTATCAGAAATATTGTAGCAGTAAAAATAGCAGAACTTTTTTTTAACATTTTAAAAAGCATTACAGAATCAACTTTTTTTCTTACAACCAAAAAACTTTGTTACTTAATTGTAACCTAAAGTCACATAACGTCTCTGTTCTTTAGGAAAAAAAAGAAGAAAATCTCTCGTTTGGGTCCCTCGCTCTAGAATTTGCCCCCAACCCCAAAGTGCCATTTTGACAAAACGGCTTCAGCTCCAACATTGAGATTATTTTTAGACGGTAAAGAGCAGAACTCTGCGGGGGAACGTGGAAAGAAAAGGTGCGTTTTTTCTCAGCGAACGTCCTGCGGTTTGTAATTAAAACCTTCATGGTCTAAACGCTGATGGAGCCAGAAGGGTCAAACGATTACGTAATGCTGCGGGGTCCATTAAAGTGACCTGAGATTACAGTACAGCGCGTTACAGTACCGAACACACAGTCCTAATGAGATCATCTCTGCTGCATGACGGCTTTCAGCGCCCACTGAGTTTATACCGGGTCAAGAGGCTAAATCACGCTACAGCTTTATTCAGACTCAGCAAAGAGAAATGAGATGCGAGGTTGTGCTGAGGTTAATATGCACCTAAAAACCGTTCAGAGCGACGACGCTACGGATTACGATTTTATTTATTTCATTTTAAGTCCTAAAAGTGAACAAAGGTCTCTTTTAAAAGATAAGTATATTTAAAGTTGATTCCGTCCAATGAAATGCTTTCTAGAATTAGAATGACCAATAGCGAGTGGCGAATCGTGTTCATGACTGTAATGTAAACTAAACTCTAACAACTAAACTCTGACGTACTCTGTCAATCTTCCAGCGTGAACTGAAGTCATTTTTGTGGGAATATAGTTTAACTCTAATCCAGCACAGAAACGGCCGATCGAGGACATGCAGGTGTGTGTTGGAGACGCAGCCGAGCTAAAGAAAGTTCCGTGGCAGGACTCATCCGTCATTCCTGCATCCCAGTTCACATGATTTCCGCCCTATATAGTGTTCGAGATCAGGTTCAGTGCGTTCCATCAGAGCATGAAAAAAACACTTCAAAAAGGGCCTGGAATGTAAATTATTTCTGTGGAAAATAATGCAGATGTACAATTATCAACAGGGAGATATTTTCTGTGTTACATAATCTTTCGACCTTTGCATGTTGTGAATGTTGTTGTTTGACAAACTCCTGCATCTCAAATCTGGAGACGTTTAGGTAAAAAAAATCTTCTTCTCTGTAACAGACTAACACCATTTGACTTTTTCTCCTCTGCTTGCCATGGTTTATATCCCCAATTAACAGGACCTGTATTCCATCCCACAAGTCCCCACTGTGGACACCAGTTGGTGTCTGTATCTACAATACAAATATATTTTTCACTTGACTGGTAATCTTTTTCAATAAGACAAAATTCTTGTTAAAAATTCAATAATGAGGATGCGTCTCATTTCCTGCCACACTGTCTTGCTCACTCAAAAGTGATTCAGTCATCATCAGACGTCACTTACGCAACCCTGAGCGTCTCCAGCCTCCACAGGGACCTCGCGTGGATGGACACAGCCCCTCCCTCGTAATGCACCGTCCTGAGATCAATAAAACAACACAGACATTCACTCCAGTGTTCTCAAATCTCAGCTTCTGTTATTAATTTATTGACACATACTGACAGAACTGGTAAGTTAAAAGTGGTTAAAGTTCATTCAAAACAACGATGGCATATTTCACATAATTCACATCCACGACACAATGTTCAGTGTGAGGAGATCAAGGCGACTCATAAAGCCACGGTACACATCAAAATGAACGTCCTGTCACTGACGGGTCTGTTTCTCCTTTAAGAACAGATGCAATAATCACAATCTCAGACTGCACAACAGAACATGTTGTGCTTCTGCACAAAAGACGAAAAGAGAGGGAGAGAGAGTGAGAGGGGCAATGTGACTGACAGAAAAGAGAGCCTACACACATTTACACGGACTCGGATGCAAACGCACCCACACGCGTGTAGCTACCCACAATGCAATGCTTCTAACACACGCTTGCATAACAGTGAAGCGAGAATATCTCAAGAGTTAACGGAGAGAAAGAGAGAGAGAGAGAGAGAGAGGCAGATATTGACAAATGTTCTTTGAATCCAAAAGCTGAATTCAAGGGCACATTTAAAAGGTGCAGAGACGCCCCTCCCTCACAGAAAATACTGTCACATCTTAACACTGAATATACAAATTAACATTATGGGTTAAAATATCCAATTTATCATAAACATTCGATGTGAGTGTTTCATTAAAACAACAAACACACAAAAAGTGCTCAAAGCACCAGAATGTTTTTAGCCAGCCATCAGTCGGGGCAAAAACATTTAACCAGTAAATAGTCATATAATTATATCAAAATGTAATCCAAACAACAGACTGTCCAGACTGTCCCATATTTAATTTTTAATATTCTACCCAGCAAATGTCTGTTTAATGACTTTTAGAAACTGCTTGAGGATCATAATAATTCTTACCATTAACTGAAACTTTTTTTTGCAGGGCTACAAGTTTTTTGTACAGTAGACATAATAAGTTGATGTCAGTCTGCGAGACGTGTGTCTACACAACACACACACTCACACACACACACTCACTCACTCACTCACTCACACTCATACACACACTCACACACACTCACACTCATACACACACTCACACACTCTCACACACACACTCACTCACACACACTCATACACACACACTCATACACACTCACACAGACACACACTCACAGACACACACGCACTCATTCTGTCTCACGGTTTAAAGCCCAGGAGACTCTGATCTGTGCCTCTGTTTCCAGGAAAGTTTGAATGTCCTACTAAAAGAACACAGACTTTATAAACACACACTTGAGTAGGACATCTCACATTAAATGTCTCTCGTCTCTGTGCTATTTTCTTACCTTGATGTTACCTAAAAACTTTAACTAGTTTTACACTGTTAACAGTTTAACTAACTTTTACTAACTTGCACAGCAAGATTTTCGTGAGGCTTTGGACAGTATTTGATCGTCGAATAAAGCGAATGTTTATTCTAATGGCTGTCAGAACTTGAGAACTACTTTATATTTCATCTGCTCTATTTTTTAACTGTTTAGTTTTGTTTGTTTGATCTGCAGAGATAGAAACGTCAACCTTTCTCTCTCTCTCCTCGCTCAACCACAGCCCTTCACTCGCCTGATTAATAAATGAGCTTTAAACCCTCCGAGAGACGAAATATTTCATGACAGAACGATAAAGCCACGTTTAATCTACCTCAGTGTGACCGTATGCGGCAAAACTCACAGAACACAAACACGTCACAAACTTCTTCCCTCTTCAACCCTCTACCAGTTGAGCTACAAAGAAAAAAAATGCATGAATACAAAAATAAACGAATGAGGATGGAAGGAACAACCGACCTGCGTTGTTCCTCTCCGTGTTCCCCTGACGGGACAGTCAGACACTCGTCCATGTGACCATGAAGCAACCGTAGAACATCTCCACCAATCAGAAAGCCTGAAACGCATGACATCAAACACACACATTTGCCCTCAGTCTTAAAAGTGTGGTTCTGGTTTAGAGAAATGATTACAGACAGCATTATGAGTCTGTTGTGGTGACTGTAAAGACCACGTTTCTATAGACCAGAGATTTCAGCCTTCTCTCAGTCGAGTGGCTATTATGTGCGCAGACACACACACACTCACCCTGAGCCACTTCACTGCCCGAGCAGATCGGAGCGACGCTCCACAGAGTTTGTTGGAAGGCCGCGTCCACGTGCAAACATCCATTACCGTACGACAAGTGCTGAAACACAAACATCAGACAGGTTCAAACTAACTCTGCTCACAAACTAACTGTGCTCTGGTTAACAGGTTCTGGTTAAACTTACCAGGTAACGTTCAGACGACACACTAACCAGTATGAGATCATCTCCCACTCTCACTTTCTCTCCTTCTGACCTCTGTTTGGACGCGGGGTGTATCGTCCACCAACAGGCCTCACCTGTTACACACACACACACACACACACACACACACAAATAAAACTCATTATCAAATTAGATATAAAAACCATTTATTTCATGTGGACACTGAGTAAAGTGTAAACAGGAAGTGACATCACCTGTCGTGTCTTCCTGTAGCCCCACGTCAAAAGCCAGTTTGTCGGTAGACGAGCGAGCGGTCGACAAACAGCACAGATACTGGGAGGAGAAACACACAAAGTTGTAACACACACACACATAAAACACACACAGTTGTGAGTTTCACACACTCACCATCCCGCTGTAGGAGTGTCTCAGTAAGACGGCGTGACCATACAGCAGCGTCCGGTGCCCCCCGCCCTGAGCTGTCTGAAACACACACACAACACACACGCAGCGTTCAACACACACTGTGTGCGGCCAGGACTCACATTAGTTTCGAAAACAGTCTTCAAATGTTCAACAAACGTTCAACAAACGTTCAACAAACGTCAAAATAACACACGCCTGTTTCATAATAACAGCAGAAACACAAAACAAGCTTTAATACATAAAACACCCTGATCCAGCCTAACAAAACACACACACACTGACTACCACAAACACACACAGACCAGCCCAGTAAAACACCACACACACAAACACACAGTGTTAAGCCTGTCACACACACTTTTTGTGAACGCAGCAACATTATATAAATGCACACACACACAAAAACAAGATGTGATATCAGTTTTGTACACGCACATACTGTATTACGCTAACACAGGGTTCTGATGTATATAATATACTGTGTCTGAATGTGTGTCATTATTACAGCTGTGTGTGTGTGTGAGTGTGTGTGTGAGTGTGTGTCATTATTACAGCTGTGTGTGTGTGTGAGTGTGTGTGTGAGTGTGTGTCATTATTACAGCTGTGTGTGTGTGAGTGTGTGTCATTATTACAGCTGTGTGTGTGTGTCATTATTACAGCTGTGTGTGTGTGTCTGTGTGTGAGTGTGTGTCTGTGTGTGTCATTATTACAGCTGTGTGTGTGTCTGTGTGTGTGTGTCTTTATCAGAGCTCTGTTTCTGTGTGTGTGTGTGTGTGTGTGTCAGCTAAAATTTGCAGCACTGTTGTAGGACAGGGAGAGCGGGACCTTTATTTTCTCATTAACTCACTGCAGTGTACAAGCCTGTGTGAATTAACTCACTGTACAGCTACATTACTGCAGGACACACACACACACACACGCACACACACACGCACACACACACGCAGTCTCACCTTCATCATGAATTTCTGTGGCCCATGAGAGGAAAAGAACACACTGTTAATTACTAAACACCACGATCACAATCACAAATCACATTTATATCACATCTACAGCTGAACCGTACTGAACTGTCCACTGCCGCCGAGGCTGTTTTCAGAACAACGTATTATCAAACCGCACCACTATTACTAATAATCATTTTACAGTGTGCAGAATATGTCATGCATGAATTCCCAGATGACATATTTGCCAAAATGCCGTGTTGTTTCCCAAAATGCAACGATTTCCAGTATAAACACTAAACAGGAAGTAATTTCAGCTTTCTTAAATATTGGATTACAATGCTGAACAATTGAATATCTAAGAAATGTTTATTTAGTTTTCCCGTGTGCAGTTTGGTAATATATCATTCCGAATACAACCTGGAATTCTGATCCGGATGCGATTATAGCCGGTTCATCCGTGACGCACACGTACACACACTTATGTCCATCTCAACCAGCTCAACATGCGTGTGTGTGTGTGTGTGCGTGTGTTAACACAAGCAGAGAGCTGCAGCCGACACACTTAACATCAGGCGTCACACGTTCACGCAACACAAGTTGTAACCACAACAAGCAGAAATAATTCTGCCTCACAACACGCTAAACACACACAATTGCCTCACAACACGCTAAACACACACAATCTCAACTGCTTAACTGCAGAACTGTAAACAACAGAGTCAGTCCTGAGTG
This sequence comes from Yasuhikotakia modesta, assembly GCA_036877545.1. NCBI lineage: Eukaryota > Metazoa > Chordata > Actinopteri > Cypriniformes > Botiidae > Yasuhikotakia > Yasuhikotakia modesta. Next base: position 1,328 of record JBAJNP010014825.1, on the reverse strand, counting down.
TGTTCTCTGATGTGTGCCCTAACCTTTCAACACAATCGCAACTTGATCTGTAAATAGAAAGTTAGAGGCATCGCTGCGACCTCATCGCAACAAATGCGACAGACACTCTGAGATGCTGCATGGCAAATGGTCGATAAATGTCAGAAATCAATCAATGTTTTGTGTGAGTTATTCAGCTTGTTTAGTGACATACTGATCTCAGATCAGATGTTGTTCAGAGCATGAGATGCAGAATGATGGAATCAGATGGTGTGTGTGTGTGTGTGTGTGTGTGTGTGTGTGTGTGTGTGTGTGTGTGTGTTTGGTAACATACCCATCTCTCCATGTCTATGTGCTGGTGGAAATGGAAGCACAAAAGAAGAAAAGGTAGAATGAAAGAATGAAACATTATGAATCTCATCAGAAACAAACATCAGATCTTTCAGTCTGTGACTGTAACGCGATTATTCTCAATGATTTACAGTCATTAAAATAATTAGTCGTAATGAATTTTCATGCGGTAATAAGAATTCATGGGGCTGAAGAGTCACTTGCAAAAGTTTGCAAATATTGTTTTGCATGTAAAATAAAATGCATGAATTCTTATCATTGCGTTTTTGTCTTGTCGTTTCGGTGAGACACAACAAACCCACAGCCTTACTGCACCGCAACTGATCAGATCTGATGCGTGTGACATCACAGGGTCAGAGGTCACAGAGGTCAAATGTCACCGGGTCCGTGAGTGAAGCCGTGAGGTGGATGTTTGGTATTATTTACTGAGTGTGGAATGAGCAAAAATGACACCGACTGTAGAGGCTAAACGTGATTTAATCTCATCCCACGTCGTATAATATTGTCACCACACCGTGTAATTCTCTGCTGCGTTGTACCGAAAAAGAGGAACGTCAACACTGGACAGGAAACGTCGGCAGGTTTGGAACATGAGGGCCAGAAAATGATATTTTATTTTTGAAATATTATCTTCATAAATCTTTTAATATTCATGATGTAACGGATAAACAGAGCAGATCTTCGCTTACATAACAGAACGCAGAATAAACTACATGCTGAGAGTGTGTGTGTGTGTAACGTGGGTGTTTTGGTGCAGTCTGCCCAGCCCTGCTAAACAGAGAGGAATCTCTCCCCACACACACACACACACACACACATCTGTGTGTCTCGCACTTCCATTAATGTTATCTCCATCACATCCTCCATACACCTGTAAACATGACCATGCCAACTGGACCTGAAAGAGAACAGTCACATTAAAGTGTGATTGACAGACAGAAGAACAGAGAGTCGCTTTAATCTTCCATTTTCCTGCCGCCCATGACAGATCTTCACAC
>JBAJNP010014824.1:0-10561 GCA_036877545.1 Yasuhikotakia modesta | reverse complement strand
TATAATAAAAAGTATAAAAAATAATACTTGTATGGTACAACGATGCAAAATATGTGGAGAGTTGCATGCAACTCAGCCAATCAGATTCATGCTTACAAAATGAAGAAAGTCTTGTTTTAAAAATGTATCAGATGAACTGTGAGGAAGTTCATGGAATGAGCTGGTGTTTAAAGTATGTAATTGGGAGTGAGAGCCTCTCCTTGGCAGAGCAAAGCAAGCCAGGGGCATTAGGGGCTGACAGATGGAAGGGAAGGCACAAGTTGCTATGGGAAATGGCTGATGGATCGCCCCATACGAGCCGCTTAATAGGGCGTAAGTGCTGAATCTGGTTGGAAAAGAGGCTCTGAATGAGGATGTGGATGAGGACGAATGTTGCAGAAACACAGAGTGGAGATGGTCTTTGCATAGTGTGCACAGACTACTGAGACTAAGTATGTTTGATATAAGAATGCAGTTCAGACATCCAGCACAAATTAAATGAAGGACTCACTAAGAAGCCATCGACCAGAGGACAGTTTCTAGAATTTTCAGTCAGCCCACATCTAGAACATAGAGGTACATCTAAAATAGGTCTCAGCAGTAGAGTTAGCGTCTACAAAATGTCTATTTACTGAATATTGCTGTATTCAAATGTGTTTAAAACATTAAAATCACCAAAAATGTTAAATGTTAGTTTTAATTAGTGTGTTGACACAGACAACTCAAAATGAAATAATGTTTTTAAAGTAGCGTTTTACAAAGTTTTAAAACAGCACCTTAAATTACGTTGCCCTCCATCTGGTTGTTTTCTAATCACAAAATCACATCTAATACAAAAGCCACAACCAGCCTAATTATAAAAAGCTTCCATGAGACCAATTACTTAACTAGTCATTTGGGCAACTCACCAACACGATTCTGGAAATGTATACTACCAGTGAAAAGTCACTTATCCATCATTTATTGAGACTCACCAAAACTAATGAGCAATATTAAACAAACAATAAAAAAAAAAGTAACAAAAAAATCCAGCTTTGCCAAAAAAATACTCTTGGCATCTTATTGACCAGTTTTTTAAAGATATTCCCTGATATGCTGGACTCTTATTGGCTGGTAGTTCTGCTCTAAACTAGTTAAACCTTAACCATAACAAACCAAGTGTCGTGGAGAACCCAGCATACACTGGGTTTATATAATCACGTACGAGCCTCAACATCGAGACACACTTGAAGCAGTCGTGAGGCACAGCTTATATCCACTAACAACCTGGTGGAGAAACTTTAATTATGAGAAATACTTGTGTCTTCATTGCCTGATGTTAATTAGGTCTCCCTGTCTGCTGCCTACAGTCTTCACCTGCCCACTCTGATGAGGGTGAAGATATCCCAGTCAGAACAGCACACAAGTATGCATGCTAGAAACCAAACGTGTCGTGTCAAAGAGGCGCAGCAATCGCTTCTGAAGAGTGCAACGAATATCAGATAACTAAATTACCAAGTTTTCTGTTTATCAAAGTGTTTCTTTTTAATTTTATTTAAACTGTGTCTGTCTTAATTGTATTTTCATCGTACTTGGGCTGACTTAGGCTAGGAGCATCAACCATCCACCTGTACGCCTGAGTAACATACTTCATAACAGCATACAAGCAAGTTCTCCAGTGCCTTAGTGCATACTGCAATGTAAAAGTATTCAGACAAGCCAATGTCTGATTCATTTGTGAAAGCTGAGTGAATAAGTACAATAAAAAGTACAATTTATAAAAATGTAAAGCCCCAAACTTAACGTTTTCTTTATTTTGCTGTCTTTCATGTCGCGAATTCCACCCTGATCGTCAGTCACAGACGCAGGTGCAAAACCTACTTTCATATGCTGTGAAAAGCAGCAGAGGTCAAAGAGAGGCAAACATCTCTAACTTCAGCCAGTCTAGAGAAGAACAAAGAACGCTCATTTTTAAAGCCAGGTTTACAGAATAACAGAAGTCTTGCGAGCAGAAGGAGAGCCAATTGCAAGAGACGTGACTGTTGGAAACCTCAAAGGGTAATGTGTGATACCACATGTACGGCATGTGTTCTTTTTAGTGTCTTTGGGGGCAGAATGAGAAAGATGGTGCGAAAAAGGAAAGGAAGGTTTTGCCTGTGGGATATTTCTTACAAACGACTGGTCTTGTCCAATGAGACGGTGTCTAGCACTTGCCAAATCGAGGCTTCAAAGCGTTTGTGCTGCTGTGCAGAGGCACCAGCAGTCGCATGACATTATCACACCATGTCACGACAGCTTGTTATTAGTTATCCTAGGGAGACGGACACAAGCTTTGTGTAATGGTGAAGAACTGTATGCCTTTAAAGAAACAGTTCACCCCAAACTGAGAAGTTTGTCATCAGTTACTCACCAAATGTATAAATGTCACTCTTTGCCCAGTCTTCGGGTCAAAGGTGACCCCCAATGATGGTTTTAACATGTGGATATTTTGTAATGTATTTTACAGAAAAAGTTTAAAAAGTTTTTTTATGGGAATAAAAATTGCCAGACTTTGTTTAAGGGTGAACTAAACCTTTAAAATTACATTCAGCTAGAATGATATTGAGTACACATCCAAAAACAGTGTTGAGATTCTAGAACATCAGACCACGTCAATGTTCTTGTTGATCTAAAATTTGCAATTAGCATTTACCACCATTAGCGCTTGAATATATCCAAGCTAAATAACTTATCTTGTTTAAGTTTTGTTCTCCAATATAACCAAGTGGTCTTACAAGTTACTGACACCCTAAGCGTGGTGAAACATCTTATGTAAGGGTAGGTGGTAACGCTAAGGCCTAGATGTGCTTCTAAACGACCCATCTCATTGTTCGTCTCTCCTTCCAAGGATTGTGCTGATCCAATGTTCTTCTTAAGTAATCCTCCGGGTTACCCAGGCTCTGCAGGCTTGGGGCCAGCAGCGGTGCTGTTAGACTGATGGAGTATTCGGCAGCCCTGCCTTCTGATCAGACCTTGCTGTGTGCCCCCCCAGAGGGCCAGAGAATGCAGGCATCCATCTTCTTTAAATGCCAAGCGACTGCCAGAGAACCACGTCTCACTAAGTGCAAGATTAAGCTCTGCTAACCAACTCTCTAAATCCACTTTACTGCAGCATAGGCTAGATATCGGTATTGGCGATAACCATCACGCCCACAAACCCCCCTTAAGCCCCCCCCTTAACCTCTACCCACAATCCCAAGCTTCCATGACCCAGGTCAGCAATACATTACCTCAAGCGATCAATTAATAGATTGGCCTGTCTGGGCTGCCGTAACTAAATCAGCCAATTCTGATGATTCAGCAGGGGTCTGGGAGACCGGGCGGCTGTCACCAATCAACGACCACCACCACCCAGGACAAGTATGGACATTTTCCTGCCATCCCACCTTAATTTATTGCAAACTAGTGCATTGATCAACCTCGTGCCAGGCTTGAGCTTGAGGAAAGATTACAGCAAAGTGTGACGGGCGGTGGCAAAAGTTACAGCCGTGTTACTGTAGAAATTGTTTCCACTGTATAATCTACAAAGCACCTTTAGTTACCTCACTCTACCCATCAGTCCCTGTGAGGTAAATTTGTGAGGTAAATTTGAGGTAATCTGTACTACCTGAAAAACATAAAACTGTGAAAATATCTGTGAGATTTCAAAATATAACACCTAGTGGAACACTACAGTCTGCTACAACCGAATGTGTTCAGTACAGACAGCATCGTTGCTCAAGCCGTGTAGACACAAGGTAATCGTGGGTTATATTCAGTTGCCAATCAAAGTCAACTTTGCAAATGCTACAATTCAATTGGCAGCTTTCAATGCACCACATCCAGTACAGCTAAAAATATTTTACTGGCATAGTATTATAAACAAAAAACAGCAGTTTTGGCATCAATGTCAAATTTAGCATTTAACTGTTATAGCTAATGTTATAGCTAATAATGTAATCACAAAAAAATTATTTTTAAAAAAGTTCGTCAAAATAGCCAGGACATAACAATACTCATATAATTTTGGTTATAGCACTGAACCACAGCTGGAAATGAAATTCCAAACTACCTTGTTAGACATACAGGACAGAAATACTGTATAAAGTAACAAATAATTAATTCACCTTGTTTTTCGAGTCTATTTTTACTTTTGCATTAGATCACATACTTCAAGCCCCCAGCTGCAGCTACCAACAGCAGCTACTGAAATTAATGAAGCTTTTAAAGTGAGCTGAGAAACTATTCAACCTGAGGAAAAGAAGCTTATTATAACAGCGCAGCCACAAAAAATAAACAGTGCAACGATTTGGGCAAATTTCCAGGTCCACATGTTTTGTGATTTAGGAGCAAAGTCCCTGAAGCAAAACATCGTCTCAAAGCTAACGTCAGATCAACGCTTGAACAGAAATAGCAGAACGTGTGCAACGGTTGAACACAGAGCTGTGCGATTCATTATATATTCTCACAATACTTTCACAATATAGCCTGTGCCTTGTGAAGGCACAGTTCTGTAAAATGTATATAGTAAAATGAAGTGTTTTGAATCTGTGTCTATAACGGCTATTTGGTCAAAGGAACATTTTTTTAAAAAACTTTAAGTTTCACATTAAAGCAAAGACATTAATTCTAACATACTATTTTAATATATCCCAACCTACAATGAGGGAAAATAATAAGGTAAATATTTATATATTGGCAGTATATGGAATATGGTCACTCAGTATGTTTGCGCTGATATTAAATTGGTTATTGAATTTCTGACTCCTGTGGTGCAAAAACTAGGCATTTCAGAGTCTAAAGTAAACCACCACAACATATAATAAATGCATGATTATGTGTGGTAATGAACAGAACAGAACACACACATTTCACATGAAACATAATAAAATCAACCTCAAGGGATACTAAAACTCATATAAACTATTCCAGCCCTGCAAACATATTTCCTATCAGTGCAGGAGTTTATAATTGAAGTGGTGATGTTGTGTTTTGACTTTAGGGGCATCGCTAATCAAATGAGAGCTTGTATTTAATATCCCTTCAGCTCCCGTATGGTGCACACACACAATATCGGCAACACACACATCAGATTACAACGAGAAGGAAGCCATTGATTACTGCATAGCAGCAGAGTGAGACAGCCTTACTGATAACATGCTGATCGATATTACACAACACCTGCCAATCATTTAAAAACAGTTGATTCAAACACACACACACACACACACACACACACACACACACACACACACACAACAGCAGCACTGCTAAATAAATAAGCACTCTGTGAGAAATCTTGTATTGTATATGCCAACCCTCTCACAGGTATGACCACAGTAAATATCCATCTGTTGATGAAAACACTTATTTTCTTGTCAAAATGGGTTATAGATGAGTCACGCGCAAAACAGGATGTGAACAGAATAAAACACTTGCTTTAATTAGTCCCTCCCTAAAACCTTGATATATCTCTTTAAAAACACAGTAAGACAGTCTCACTGCGAGTCAAAAGAACATTTACGGCTTCCTGCGCAGAACTTCTGTACAGGTGTGGGCAGATATAACGCAACATGGCTAAACTTTATGATGTTTGCATGTATCTGGCAATTAATGTGGACAGCAAAGAAAGAATTCATCATACAGGAAAATGTTTCTCACAATTTATATGACACCAAACACTTTAAATCTTGAACTGGACTTACGTTGTTCATGTACTCGCTCAGCAGGTCTTGCAGGGCCTGACGGACGGCGTTGCACTCGGCTACGATGCGTTCGCGACGGTCGTCACGCGTGCAGGAGGAGTCGGCCATGAGGGCGGCGCCACTGATGATGCTCTCAAGACGTTCCTCCAGCGACGGCCTGAAGCGAGCCTCGCTGAACGTTAACGGGTCCAGAATGATCTTATTCTGCAATTAGCAAAGCAATTACGGTTACCAATGGAGCTACGTTACGAAACAAAAGTAAAACAAAAAACACTTTTGGAAGCCTAAAGGAAGCATGTCACTTCTTTTATATTAAAATACTTTCTCAAAACGAGGTAACAACTCTCAGTTTACTTCATGATGTTGTCACTTTTGATTTACAGCGTGAATTTTGCATTGCAAACGCAACAAACGAGAGACGCTCTACGACAGCAATTTATTTGGAGATAAGATGCTGTGAGAAATGCGTTACACTAATAAAAGTAGAACAGAAAAATGCACACGAAAAGCTTTGTTATTAATAGCAGCATATTTCAGCAATATCGTAAGAAGGGACCATCTCAGCTTCACTTTACCACAGAACACATTTTAAATTGTACGTTACTAGTTTACACAAGAGTTTGCATTCAAAACTAATTCAACTCTGAGGACAAACAAACTCAGGCTTGCACTGAAAGCGCTCTTACTCACACAAACCCAGAAAATATTCTCTGAAGGACATTTTTCCAACAGAATCCAGTGATTGCCGTCCAAAGCTGGTACGTAACAAGCCCTGGAAGATATCTGGCATAGTTCATGGTTTGTTACAGCTTGTTTCCAGAAGCTCCTTTGAGGTGACCTTCAAGACAAGCTCTGAGGTCTGAGATACAAGCACGTTGTGATTTAATGGAGCTTATAACCACAAGATGCCGACTCAAGAACAGCCTCCTTTTTATTGTTAAAAAGTAGCTACCAAATACAAACTTTACGATCTCTAGTGCCGAGACGGGAAAATTACCATATTGATAGTGGCAGTATTGTGTTTTACGGCTATATATGAATACAGCCAGGCAGCAGTTTGCATTTTTGTGGACTTTTGGTGGTTCAGGCGAGGTGGAGAACGTACTTAGAAGAACTGATGGTGCCTGTGTTCCTTTTACTTTTGAGACTAACATAAAGTGCTATTTGGCCCTGACGGTTAATATTCATATGCCAGTATGCATTTCCCATTTACTTCCTGTCAACAAACAGGAAACAATGTTTGCCTCATTCACAGGTGCTAATCACGAACGCCAATACCACCGGCGGACAACATCACAATTAGAGAAACAAACAATCTTATAATAGCTTGTTGCCATGGAGATCAATCTTAAGCAAACATAGCAACAGTCCGGGTCATTCAAAGATGGAAAAATGGCCATAAATTGGTTTGTTTAAAATCGAGATTCGTCAAAGTCTTGATAATGAACAAAGCTTAAACTAATTCCCAGAAATCAATTAAATGCTATTTTTGTGTTTAGGCTTAAACCTGAAACTCAAACAACATGCTTTAACAGTCAACGGACATTCATCAGAAACACCAATCAAAATTAACGTACTTTAAAATTTACACTAAACCGTATATCAACAGCAAATACACTGTCTAACATAGTCTAATAATCATAAACATTTACCACAGTTCTCCGTTTTAGAGGCAGAGAAACCTTAAGGAACGATAATTGTAACAAACAACATGTTTACAATATCACAGGCTGATGAATGCTCTACTAATAAACGYCCMKGGRCKTKTRYTAGTAAAGTAAACCGGGTGATWTYATGTTGTCGTTTAGAGGAGCTGCAGTGCTTGTAACATGATAGAAACCAGAAACGGATGAGTGCTTACAGGGCTTGTGTCTGTCATCTCGCTTGGATGTTGGCCTTACTTCAGCTCTTCTCTGCATGATTTCCTGTGTGAACTGCACGGATTCTAGGGGCCATTTCCTCACATTACAGATTGTCACACATCCATTGCTCTTGAATAACAGACTTCTGATTGGTTTAGATGATACCTCACTTCAAGCCTTTTACATAATGCATTATAAAACCGATTCCGGATGCTGATTGGTCAATATCTGTGGTTTTATGTATGACAGAACATCTATGATACTATTTGTATCACTGTACCCAAATCTTTTTTTTGTGGCATAGCAACAATCTGTTACTGCTTATGTTATAGGAACTTCATTTTCTAATGGAATAACTCAAACATAACATTTAAAACATAACATTTTAATGAACATCGGTCCTAAATGTTTTATTGTATTTTACATATTTCATTCCAGTCTCTCACACATTCCCTAATTATAAACTATTCAAAATGCTTGGCAATAAATACAAAATGCCTCACCACACATTGTATACATCTGAGCTATCATTATAAAATAAATGTAAATTTAACGAACAAATATGCACTTAACAACACAAAAGTGTTTTTGGTGGAGCGTTGCATTAACATTTCAAAGACTGTAGGTTCGATTACCAGGAAACACATATTGATAAATCGTATTCACTTCAAGTCATTTGGATACAAGTGCCTGCCAATGCATCAATGTAAATGTACTGCATAAACTCGCATGTACACACATATAATATATGGAGATATAAGCTAGACTAGAAGGTCCGACCAATTTGTCAGTGCAAAAATAATTAGCTCTGATTGATCACTGAGGATTATACAAACCCTTCCGTAAAAATGAACTATGTGTGCAGGAAGAAGTTGAGATGGCTCTTCCCTCACAGAATGTGACAGGTTGTTTGTCACTGACGGTATAATGAGGGAGAGTCGTATTAACTGTAACCTACTTTTACACAGTGACTAAAGTGCTTTGGAAAGAGCGGATGGAAAGAGCAAAAACGGATGACAGAGAGCGAGGAAAGAGAGATACAAAAGGACAAAAAGTGTATGACCAAAAAAAGTTGCTTTGCCTTGTGACTGGTCCGTGTTGTTATTAATAACGACCGCCTGTCCTGGATGTCGCAAAGTTTGGGTGGAATTCAGCAAACCGCTGGCCTACATTCAGTGTGTGTGTGTGTGTGTGTGTGTGTGTGTGTGGTTAAGAGACATCCACCACTACACGCCCAGCTGATTAAATCATACAAACACCACCTGCTCCATCAGAGCTCCTATTTGATACGAAATTACAAAGTTGTTGACGCTCCCATCAAAAGACCCCTTTCGTTTGCGCTTTTGTTACGTGTCGCCTGCGTTCTGTCCAACTAGATGGTTCGATATTCCCCACCGGCATGCTTGTGTTTACATTGTTTTGAAGCAAGATAGCCGGTGTAAACAAAAGTCAGTGACAGATGCAAACAGGAAGGACAAACATTCTGTGAAAACCGTTTTGTCAAGATCGTGTAGACATTACAGCGCCTCATTCAAATGACTAAATGGGAACCAAAAGAAAAGAAAAGGAGAAAAGAAAATGAATTGTTGCATTTTGGTAAAAAAATATGAAAATGTGTTAAAAATAAATATTACCACAAACCAAAAAACCTGCAGCATATTGAGAAACGACTTTGCAAACAATTTGTCATTGTGTGTTTAACACGCAATAACATAGTGGAGGTAAGAAAGAGATAATAAGTTTCATAACACCATCCACCAGCTACAGTCCACTTACAAGATGAAAGCGCATTTCTCAGACCTTCCTGAGGTAAACAATTGTTCTGTGCAAACACTGTCAGTGCATGTCTACAACATTAGGTGAACACTGAGCCACGTGCCACAAAACAGCCCACAGGTCACTTCTACTATGTAGGAGTGTTTTCTGAAAACACTGTTAGTCAACTATGTTCGCAAGTAACAGCGTTGACCACAAACTCCAAAAACTTTGTTTACTAAAACTATAATTTCAACCATCAAAAATTACGAACATCATTGTGAGGTTGGAACTGTAGTTCTCAAGCTGTGGTCAGAAGTGTTTTTCTAATAGTTTATGCTCTTGAACAACTCTTAAAAATAAAGATGCAGTACATTGTAGTGCAATCTATATTTTATAAATAACAATAATGATAATATACTTGAATCAAAATTTAACTTCTAGAGTTACTGCAAAATAGGAATGACCCAACCAAACAAAAACCTTGAAACCACGGTGCCTGTATTACCATATATGCTTCTGACACATTAAGCTGTTATGCTCACACTGGTGATGAAAGTTCGAACCCAGTCTGCAACAAAAAACTAAAACCAAAAGGTTGAATTCATAATATTTTGGTGAAGGCAGTCAGCAATAATAAAAAACTCTAAGCCCAGTGCGTGCCAGAAATGCTTTGCACGCTCATTTCTCATGCTTTCAACACTTAAATGAACCCAAGATCACCACTGCATCAGCGATTCATCACAGACACAAGAGTTGTTAGTTAATCTTTCACTGTGCTTCATAAATCTTTGCCTCAGCCTTTCAAGATAAGCAGCACTGGGAGAAACTAGTTTGCCGAGAAGTCCGCAAGTAATGCAGGGAAGTTAAAGCCTGATGGGAAATAAAGAGACACACTGCCATCGAAAGTGTAATCATAGCATAAGTCATTAAGTGTGTGTGTGTGTTAAATCTAAGCAAATCCCCACCCAGAAGGACACACAAGAACTTTGCATTCATAATACATTTCATTAACTTTCACTTCAAATGGCAAACCGATGGTAATCAACACGTGTGTCGTCTGAGAGAGGCAGAGAAGAAGAAAAAACATCACTCACACAATGCGTCCTCCAATCACAGAGACAGAGACAAAAGAAGACTTTAAAATGGGTTTGAAAGGGCAGGAGGACTCACGGGAGCCTCTGGGAAACGGTTTGTTTGAATGAGAGAGAGAGAGAGAGAGAGAGTCACTGGGGAATAGCCTCTATTGTTATTCCACTTGAT
>JBAJNP010014823.1:0-10561 GCA_036877545.1 Yasuhikotakia modesta | reverse complement strand
CGTGTGATCAGCAGTAATCACTCACTATGAGTTAGCGTGTGATCAGCAGTAATCACTCACTATGAGTTACTGTGTGAACTGATGCCCTGTGTCTGGAAATAAAATCTGATCTTTTAATCTTTTGGCTTTTAGTCATTAAACCCACACACACACACACAGATACACACACACACACACACAGATACACACACACAGATACACACACACACACAGACACACACACACACACACAGAGATACACACACACACAGAGATACACACACACACACAGATACACACACACACAGAGATACACACACACAGATACACACACACACACAGATACACACACACACACACACAGATACACACACACACAGATACACACACACAGATACACACACACAGATACACACACACACACAGAGATACACACACACACAGAGATACACACACACACACACACACACACACACAGATTGTTAATTGTTGAATTAGTGTATTTATATGTATGTAATTGTTTGATGTTACTGTTATTATGACACATATATAGTGTGACGGTGACGCACATGCTCAGGTTGGTGAGCAGTAAAGGGTCTCTGAATGGCCCCAGGGGTCAGTGCTGCGTAATAAACACAGAGCGTGTGTCTCATTCACGTCATACATGTACAATAAATACACGTCATACATGTACAAAACCTCTGACCATTATGACGAAAACAAGACAGTTTCCAGGCCTGTTTCAACACGCATGCAAAGCTTAACTACAACATTGTCAGAACTGGGCTTTCAGACTGGCTGGGTTTGGAGGTTAGATGTGTTTAGTTATAATGGCCACATATTACTGTAATTCCAGGAGACATCAAACACGTTCTCATGATCCTTCAGTCCGTCAGTTAGGCAGCAGATGAGCCGTGTGTTCAGATGTTTCTGAGTCTAAACAGAATGTGCAGTTCCCACATTATGTGACATTTCTCACACACAGCATTAGCAGTCATATCCACAGAGACCATCAGATTTCAGTCTCTTTAAAGAATCTGTTGTGTTTTGTTTGATGGAAACATTCAGGCCAGTGAGGAGACGAAATGAAACAAATGAAGGGCTTTTGTCTAGGGGCATCTTTGGACTATCTTTGGGGAAACCAGTAAGATGTTTCTGTCAGTAAACACAGACCATTAAAGGCTTTGAGGCACTGACGTTTAATTTCCTTCAGCAGATTCTGGTAGAACACACCAGACAATCAGTTATACCCAGTATGTCTGACTCTAGCACTTCATTTATCTGTCATTATTAGGTGCCATGAGTTTGCAATTAAAACAATTAATTTATTCCTTCATAGCATCGTCTACAGCTCCAGGAATCAAAATGTTAAACTACTTTTACCATTTTCTATACAGCACAATCACAAAACACAGATCCAATGGATTTCATACAAAGGAAGTGTGTAAAATGTCTGAAACTGATAAACTTTTGAATAGCAGTTTAAATTCTTCTGCAGTCCGTCATGTTATATTTGATCAGTATGTGATTAAACTCATGACACTGGCCAAGTTAACTTCTTGTTTTATTGGTTTTACTACAGCACGGTGTACAACACTGTACAGAAATTAATGTATAAATCAGTGCAAATATTTAAGGCTTTAATGACTGCAGCACATTGTTTACACACTTATTACTTTATTCTTTTAATGACATTAAAATCAGCCATAAGCAAATGAAAAATATATGTAGGTTACAAACACAAATGGTAATGGATTTGGACCACCCACCTGTTGGACCACAAATTTCTTTTAAGATGTAATGTGATTTCATACAGTGACATTTCAGCCTCACAGTCTCATTACACGGTTTTAAATGTTCAGTCAGATAAATACATCACATAGGCATATAAAAATGAACAAAAAACAAATTGATGCCTTTGGCACGCGACTCGTATGATGTCCTTTTGTATGAGGACACAACTGAACACTGGCTGTGTCACCCGTCTGTCTGCTCACTGTCTCTCTCTCGCTCAGAGATGCTGTCTCACATTCACATTCACCAGCTGCACAGAACCAAACCCACAAGATCAAATGAAAGGTCAGATTGAACTGAACTGACCCTTTAAACAGTCAGAATAAAGAGTTACACAGAGACATCGCTGAGATCACAGTGTTTATATCTGTACAGTGTTAAATATTAAAGATCAAATAGTGAAGAAAACATCATATTTCAACACAAAAACCAAAGAAACTCGAGAACGTTTAACATTATTATAAAATTCTAAAGAAAATTATGCCAATTTTTAGGAAATTGGTGACAAACAGGATGATGTTTGTCTTCTGATTTGAGGATTAAATACAAGATTTCTTCACGAGATTCAAACAGAAAGCAAATGACACAATTTTGTTTTAGAAATAAAGTAAAAAATAAACCAGATGAAGATCAAATCAAAAAGAAGAGTCCATTTCTGTCCATGCTGGTGTCACATGACCTAAACAAAACTCATGCCACGAATCAAATGATGACACTGACTGATTTCTGATGTGCGGTCCAGACATTTGTGTTGTGTTTTCAGATTTGTCATGTTTTGCTGACTTTAAGGTACAAATTTGTACACACACACACACACACACCCATCAGAACGAGGCTCTGAGACTGTATATCAGTTCAGCAGTTTGACACAGTGATTTTGGATTGACTGAGGAAAAATACTGGCAGCACAGCCAGTCCTCCAGCTCAGCGTTGCACTCGGGTTCCAGAGAGCGTTCAGCAAATTTCATCATGAGCAGAGCCCGCTTCACATCCAGCCAGTTCAGCAGACCCTCGTGTACGGCCCGCTGGGCTCCACACTGCGTCCCTCCTCCGTACATCCACGGCTGCTCCAGAAGATCTCGCCGTGGGCCCCAGAGCAACCCTTGCAGAACTCGCTTGGCGTCCTGGATGTGAATGCGCTTACTGGGGTCGGGCTCTAACAGCAGGTGGGCGAGTCTCTGCAGTCCTGCAGAATATATTGACATGCTGGGGATGGATGGCAAGTCTTCACATTTGTACTCCTGCTGTGGCAGCGCAGGCGCTGCTTCAAACGGGTTGCGTTGATGCAGAAGCTCATATATTAGAATGCCTGTCTGGAACTCATCGAATTTACGGTACTGAGCAGCTGATATGATCTCAGGCGCCAGACGGGTGTGCTCACGTTTCAGACGAGGGTCAAAGCAAACCATCCCATCGTCGGCCTTGCGCTGCTTGGCTTTGCTAAAATTGCTGATGAGGAGACGTGGCAAATGCCGCTGCCGTGGGTCGGGATGCGTCCCGTCTGCAGTTGAGGAGTTTTGATGCTGCACCAGCAGCAGATTCTCCAGGCACAGGTCTCGGTGCGTGACCCCATGCGCTTTCAGGTGTTCCAGCCCTGTGCACAACTGCAGCAGCAAGTAACAAACGCGCCGCTCGTAAACCTCCGGCTGCGCCTGGTGGAAAGAGTCCCACTCCTTCACAAAATCTGCTGCGCTCTGATTGGGAACCTCTCGTGTGATGACCACCACGCGCTCCTGCTCGCCTGGCCCTGCCTTCCTGGATAGACGCCCCTCATTGGGTAACATGCTCTGTGGCACACATGCAATGAAGCGGCCACAGTCCTGCTGCAAGTTGAAGTGAGGTGCGACGCTCTGCTTCACAGACAAACTGTAGAGATGAGACAGATTACTGTCGGACGTTTGATTTTTACAGATCTACAAACAGACAGAGACACAATTTCTGTTAGTTAAATCAAACGAGTCTCATTTCACAAGACACAGGTGTAAATGCAGTGACAGTGTAAACTGTGTGTTGCTGGCAATGGTGATTGCTAGGTAATTGCTGGGTGGTTGCTAGGCCCATCAGGTAAAAACCCTGAGGAAAGTAATTACACCTCCAACAAGCCTCATGATCTGAGGTTTATTTATATCTGCAGCATGAGCCACACAATGAAAGTTAACACACAGGGTCAAAGGTTTGGTTAAATCAGTATCTATGAGCAACAGTTCATTAATAAAGATGATGAGATTCTCTCTCTCTCTATAGCTATTTGTTCTGTTCACATCTGTAGTAAGTGAGGTGAAACAGGATAATTGCACGCCCTGTGTTAACTGCAGAGAATGTCTTCTCACTTTCTCTAGTTCTGTCTGTGATACGGGTGACACCACCTCTTTATGATCCAAGAGCAGAATCCTTTTGATTCTCTCACTGATATGTCTTTCACTACACAAACCTTCATCCACAGCTATATGTCTGAAAGCTGAATATGAGGCAAATGGGATTTATTTTAAGCAAGGACTGCAGAAGCACCTGTAGCTGTGGACCATCAGGTTTGTGGTTCATGTGTTGATGTACTCCTGATAACTGACTTCATACAGTTACTATGAGTCACCTGAACACCAGCTGAAACCCTTCAGAGAAGAGAAGCTGACAGTGTTAATATTTTGTTTTATATCTAAAGCAAAAGTGTCTCACTCCTGTAAGAGCTAAACCCTGCTGGACACAAGACTGCACACCTCTGATCTAATGCAATCACACTCAGACAGTTTGAACTGTTTCTGGGAGAATTCTGCACAGTAAGAGCAGAAAACAGATTGACTGCAGCCGTCTTTTTACCTTAACAGCATATGCGTTGTGAGGGTCCGACGCGCAGGACGCAGCGTAATACACAGCATCTCCAGACAGACAGCTCGGCTTGTTACAGGTTAGTTTAAACAGTGACCAGTTGCTCTCGTCGAATCGAAGCGGATTTCTCTGAGCGCTAGTGAAATGTTCCTCGCACTTCAGTGCCAGACGCCGCAGGGACTCAGCGTACAGGCCGCCCAGTTTGGAGTAGATCCCCTCACGACTGTCCATGTTACTCAACAGAGCCTGCAGCTGCAGGGTTGAGGCGGCAGCCGGGGCTGCGGCGGGCGGTGCAGACAGAGGCGCATCGGGGCGACTCAGGTTGGTTTCTGAGATGCTGAGTGGGAGGCGAGGCTGTGCTTGCATCAGTGGTTTTACCCCACAATCGCTGGGGGCCGAGACAGTCCGGGTCACTAGTTTCTTCTGTGGTAGAGGAGGGGGCAGCTGACCCACGTGACTTTGGCTGGGAAACACATCAGGCTGTGGGGACACTGAAGTCAAGGCCAACAGGCTGCGCGGAACACAGGAGGAGTCTAATCACATGACCAGAGACAAGAGAGAAAAACTGTTCAATTCAATACTGCAGAAAGTCATTAAAACAAATAATTCCCAGATAATACGCATAATATAAGTGCACTTACAGCAGGGATTTTATACCACAGTGTGTGTGAGAAACACGTTTTCACAGTCCTATGACCTACGAGACTGTGTGCACATCTAACAATTATACAACATCAGGCCTGTGTTTTTCATCATTTTTTCAGAGTTGTCGAGGGAAAGTTGGAATCAGCGTGTAAATCTGTGTCTTTATGGATGTGTGTGGAGATGTGTGTGGAGGTGAATGTGGACTCACCGGCATCTGACAGTGCATGCAGACTGTCTGCAGAGACATTACTGCTGCAGTGAAGTCCTCTCAGATACTGACTCAAATTCTCCACTGAGCCCTGATGACAGACACCGTCCAGATCCATATTACTGCCACTCACACGATTACACACCCTACAGAGAGCAGAGACATCCAATCACACACACTACAGAGAGCAGAGACATCCAATCACACACACTACAGAGAGCAGAGGCATCCAATCACACACACTACAGAGAGCAGAGACATCCAATCACACACAATACACAGAGCAGAGACATCCAATCACACACACTACAGAGAGCAGAGACATCCAATCACACACACAACAGAGAGCAGAGGCATCCAATCACACACCCTACAGAGAGCAGAGACATCCAATCACACACCCTACAGAGAGCAGAGACATCGCAGAAACGTCACCTCTGATGGTCAAACATGTAATTAATCGTATCAGGACAAAAGGTCTGGATGCTCAGATACTCGTTACCATAGTTACAGCATCACTGACGGCACACTGCAGATCTACAGATACATTTACACTGAAAACTCTCAAACAGATTAATTTTGATAAACTAGTTAACATGTTTAGTTTTAACTCCATGAAAGGAGAATCAAGTTCTGCTTGGACAGAAATGTGAAGCATGTGTGTTTGACTGTGCAGCTTTAACAAGCAAACACACACCCGCTCTCCTTCACACAAACTAATTCCAACCATCCAACAGCCCTTTAAATGGGTCTTAGAAACTGAGGACTGGCCAAAATTTCTCACTTTCCTCTTTGTCCTCACTCTGATGGTGTAACTGCTCACACTGGTTCTCACAGATAGATGTACAAGTACACACAGACAAACAAACAAAGAAACACTCTCTCTCACACACACACACACATACTAACTAAAAATTAAACATTTTCAATCATTTGAACTGAATAAACTAGATGTACAGACAAACAGTTTCAGATTCACAAGAGCCACAAATAATTTATTACAGAAAACACCCAGATATACTAAAACATGCAAGATAAATAAACATTACTACAACTTTTGTTCTACAGTATCTAAAATAATGTAGACTAAATAGGTTCCATCTTAAATATATCCTCAATGAACATTTATTCTTTGACATAATATATGTAACTAACAGGATTAGTCCAGGAGTTAAACAATATCTAACCCACACCATCAGCTGCAACTGGAGTCTAACAGGTCAATTCTCACCTGTGGTGTTTTTTTGGAGGGGGTGGAGGAGGCACAGGACCCTGAACATCTACTTTCTCACTGTTGGTTTCTCTGGAGAGAATGAGAGAAGATGAAGTTGACAGGACTCGGGTCGGCACGCTCTGGTTCACATCCGCTGGCACACCAGCCTGCGTCTGACTGCTGCTTTTGTTGTCATTGGTGCCTGGTGTTGCCCAGCCCACGCTCCATTCTCCAGACTGACACTCGCAAACAGCAGGACCATTGATGGAGTCACCCTCTCTACGGCCACAGTTTGGCATCTGGACTGTCCCTTTCTCAAACTCAACCTCCTCATCCACCTCATCGATACGACCCTCCAGACTACATGTGCTGTGGGACTTCAGCAGTGTTTTCTCCGGTTCAGCTTCCTCCTGGGAGGGAGCACACGTCTGTTTTGGAGGAAGGACCACATGGAAGCTCAGCTCAGGTAATGCTGCTTGAGACAGACTGGAGGTACCCAGTCTGGGTGTACGGATGTTGATCTTAGGAGGCACTGGAGGACTTGACTGAGGCTTTGTTTGGGCAGAAGTGTTAGAGACTAATTCTGTGTTGTCAGGTGAATTTGGCAAGGTGAAGGCTGGACTAAATCGGTCTTTAGTTGCGATGGGGCTGCAGTGACTCCACTGAGTGCTCACGGCAGAGTCTGGACTCCTCAGGTAAAACGTGCGGTTGTTATCCTCTGTATGGGTGGCCATGACAGAAATGGTCGCTACCTGTTTCTCACTGACGTCTGTCTGAGTCTTCCCGTCTTCCTGTGTTTGCCGCTTCTTCCTGGTGCTCTCTGCATAGATCGGCTCACTCCCCTGAAGCTCATTTTCTGGGATTCTTCTCTCCGCATCGCTCAAGAGCTGTGGGATCAGGAGGTCCATCAATAAATTTACGCTGCAGCAATTTGAGCACGAGTCTGGAGTCTTTGTAGAATATGGTGAAGCAATTGATGTCTCCAGGGATGTTCTGTTGAACCCATTCCCTGGCATAGTTTTGGAAATTCCAAAGGGTACTTGCTTTTCTTCTCCAGGCCACCTCAGATTGATTCCATTCCTGTTTGCTGTTGATGGGTGTCTTTGAGTCAGGCTATTATCATAACAGCTTCCGACTGCTTTGGCCTGTGGTCTGCAGGAGACACCATCTCCATTCTCTTCGTCTTCTTCACCCTCAGACATGTTGCTGATGATCTTGCAGTCTTTGGAGAACCCTGTGGGAGAACCTGGGCTTGAGAAGAACATGCTGGAATAGTCCTTCCTCCCAGAAATGCAGTTCTGTATGAATGTTTCTGGCCGAGCCTTGTGGCATCTGTTACTGTCAGTGTACGGAGGAGCCACATCCGGTGTTTTCCTCAGTATCACAGGGCTGACCTGACCCTCCTACAGCACAGAGGCAACAGAGAGATTCACAAGGTTACACTCAGGTGATTTTAAGCATGTTCATATGAAAACCACACTGATGTCATGACATGGTCAAATAAACATGCACTTACGTCCACTGAATTAGTTAGCATGAAAATGTAAACACAGTGAAATGAAAACAATTCTCTCTGTCCAACAGTTTCCCATTTGAAAACATTTGCTATGTCCTAGACTAACACTATGTACAATTATTCTTTTGAGCACAAATAAAAACTGTTCTGTATTAATCTAAATAAAAATTATTTGACCACTTACACACCAGACAAAGTGATCAAACCCAGCCTTTCTTTGCTTATGCCTAGATATTGATTTTTATCATACAAACAGTTTTCCTATTTATTCATAAATGAATAAATTTGTGGAACACACAGACACAGTGAGAACATGTTCTAGATACCTGGTTCATGTTGATGTCTGCTGCGACATCTGCTGTGGGGTCCATGTTCATCATGGTGGGTCTGACAGCGATGGTGGGTTTGCTGTAAGGTGATGGAGATGTCACCCCATCCTCTACCAGCAGATCGCTCACAGGGATGGGAGCCACTGGTCCGTGGGCGCTGCGAGGGTGGAAACAGTTCTTACAAGAGCCTGGTTTCCACACATGCTCTGCAAACTCAGCACACACAGACATCTTAACTGACGTCCTGTCCGGCTGGACCACTGCTTCACTGCTGGGCAGAAGCAGATGAGAAGGTCTGATGGGGTTTGATCATAGCGGAGGAACCCTGAGAGAAAAAACCCCAGATCAGAAGATCCATCAGTGAAGCTGGTTTGAAATGCGCACTCAGTCATAATGTTTCTGCAAATCAACCACATTTTGCTTTTAAGCTCAGTGAGCAGAGAGGAGACTGTGAGTAGAAAACTGTGTGAGAGACTTTATACGATCTAATGAAGCCCTTTTACATTCAAATCAGGATCATGAATCTGTTCAGACACCAGGAGTTAAACACCCTCCATATTCTCAGGCATCTAAAATGAGACACTTTTCTGTTCTGTCCTTGTGACCTCAGCACATCAGGGTCTGGAGTTTGGACTCATGAATGTTCTGACGTTTAAGAAGGCCTGAGCGGGTGAAGCGCTCTGTGTGGTGCAGGAATGTTGGGAATGCAGAGAGGCGTCTCATGAGTGTTCACAGCACACCAGCGTCTACCTGTGTCTCCTCACCCAGCAGACACAAAAAACATGACAGCTTTGGTTTTTGCCTTTACTTTTGATAGTGTGAAAACCCACAGGAACATTTTCAGATTTTGCCAAAGTAAAATGAATCATTCTGTGAGGCTGGGCCCCAATCTGTGGGTTCCCACCCAAATCAAACATGCCACAATAGGTCACTTTTCACCTTCATCTACTGAAGACTGCACAGGTTCAAATTCTCGGTTATCTGAAACAGGGAGTTCCTGTATGAACCAGCCGGGTCTTTAAATAACCTACCGCTGCTTTGAGCAGATTCCTGTGCCAGACTGAGCCATTGTGGTTTAGAAGCGTTCGGCGTTTCTGCACATCTCTGCTCACGTCAGATGTGAGTCTGTGTGGTTTTAGAGAGCAGAATGTATTTCTTAAGAAACTAGGATGGGTCTCATCTGCTCAGCAGTCATTAAATGTGAGGTGACTTCCATTAAAACAAACCCATCAGCTGAACAGACATCAGCGGCCTGATGACAACATCTGCATGTTTTACCAGAGGAACACTGCAGCTCATCTGGATGATGGTCTAAAACCTGCAGACAATTAAATTCATGCAGGAATTTGCTGCTTGACTGGAAGTTGAAACTCCAGACAGAAACAGGAAAGGTTCTTTGTTTCTGCTGTTCCTGTCTGACCAAAACTACATGAAGATAAACTTAAACAATCTGACTGACAGTCAAACACACACATTGTATATTATATATAGTTCGTCGCGTAAAGCAACATTTTAAACCCTTCAACACAACCTGCAGACCTGAATGAAGCCCAACAGTCCGCGGTAAACGACGCTCTCATGCCCGCATTTAACGCGTTTTACACTCAACAGCAGTTTTCATTGTAAACTGAATTCAACCCCAACGCGTGAATGAAATGAAGCCCAGAGCCTCAGCGTTAAAGCTGCTGCCTGTTTCACTTCAGCACGTGTGAATTCAATACGGATCTTGACGTGGTTCTGGATGTAACGCGTGATCTTACCTGCAGCGATGCTGACGCGTTTGACACTAAACACCGCGACTCCCGCGACCGCGCGACGCCAGAAACTGACGCACAGCCCGGCGAAACTCCTGCAGCGAGGCGGGGCCAACACACACTCTCTCTCACACACACACACTCTCTCACACACACACACACACACTCTCTCACACACACACACACTCTCTCTCTCACACACACACTCTCTCACACACACACACACACTCTCTCACACACACACACACACACACTCTCTCACACACACACACACTCTCTCACACACACACACACACACAC
>JBAJNP010014822.1:0-10561 GCA_036877545.1 Yasuhikotakia modesta | reverse complement strand
CACCATTTATATATTCCAGAGAATAGAGAAATCAACTTACACCATCCAATAAAGAGAAAGGTCCATTTTCTAAGCTTGTCTGTGGAGTATGTCATCACAATAGCTGTGTGAAGATAACAACCCTCCACAAACATCCAGAAGAAATTGGTCACCACAAAGTAATTATAGATTGTTGTTATGAGACGACACCAGGGCTATAAAGAGGGAAGGAAAGGGTATTAATTAGTTATAAATCTGTAAAAAAAATTAGCAGACCTAAAAACCTTTGAGACAGCTAGTTCATGACATACATGTTTTATAAATTTCTAATGTACAGGAATGTACATATATGTACTTGGAATGTACTTTCTTTCAAAAAGCTTTTCTGATCTAAAACCCAATAATCTGAATACACTAACAATTCAAACCGTTTAATTCAAACAGACTTTTGTATTGAAGTAATAACGTATAAGAGATTGTGCTATTTCATAAATAATATCTGGTCTCATTAAAACCAGATGTGGTATGAAGATTTCATATGCGATTGTTCTCAGCTGGATAAAGCAATGTTTGTTGTTCCACAAACAGTAAGCATTGCAGTAGGAATCCCTTACATCTCCCTAGAGATCCATCAAACTTATTTGGAAACGCCAGGTGTGAACTAGGGGTCAGAGGACTGGGGGGCACAGGCGGTGGAGCATGTGGGAATGTGCTAGCACCGCCAGGTAGGTGTAGGGCCTTCACTAGATCCTCTGTGAGAGAGGTGAGGTGGTCTAATTGCTGCTGATGGAGCATAAATGCCAGCTTGCTTGCCTAAATAGCGAGTTCAGAACTCAACTGGAAAATAGTTTCTCGGTCAGTAGGTGGCAAAGTCTTCTGTAATAAAATGCTCAAAAGTCAGTAGATCAATTTGCAGCTTTATTGTACAAAATCAGAGTGAACACAGACAAGGGTCAAACCAACAACACACAGGGGCAACACAGGTTATCCAATACGTAAACAGTTCCAAGCAAAGGAGTCAGGGCAGGCGGCAAACAATAATGGTAATGAAAAGTACATGAAAGAGGTCACATCTGAGGGTCTGAGCTTAAAAAACGGCTGAAATTTCTTTGTGTGCCACCAAGAAGGCCGCCCATGCTATTGGGCAGTCTATGGCCAGTCCTGGTGGCCACAGAAAGACATCTTTGGCTCACCTTATCTGAGCTTAAGGAAAAAGGTTTTTCCTCCTAGACGCTCCGCTCGTGCCTTTGGGCTTGTCTGGGAAGTCAGTCAATAGACCGTTTCCAGAAAGCACATAAGCAATAAAAGAAAGCACAGAAAGCACATGTAGAGACCACCAATTTGACCAGTTGACTGCCCTGTAGGTACAGTCCTGGAATTTTTTTGACGATTCATTTTTTCTCCACTATGGTGGAGTTGGCATCTCGTTCCCATAGTGTTTTGACACAGCTCGAGTTCCTGAAAGTTCGAGATCCTTTTGGCTTCAGTGAATGCAATGTTCTAAAAGCAGCATTGCTGAGGAATCGCTTGATGATAGCATATATGCGAGAATATAAATTGCTGATTCTCTTGCACGCTAATAAGATGAAAGGTAAAACATTTAAAATGTTTTTATTACCTCATTGGTCTCATGGATGTTGTGGTCAATAAGCTGAAGCAGAAACCACATAACATTTCTCAAAATGAATGTCGTAATTAAGTTCCAATGAATGATGTTGCGAAGACATCGGATGCTCCTTGAAATGAAAAAGAAAATCATTTCAGTGGTTACATACTGATACAGTTTTAGTAGTAAAATGTTTATAACTGAGAAGTGACAAGCTAACCATGCCAAAACAAAACAGCATCATAAAGCTTCTACAAGGTCATAGCAGAAATTCTGCTGTTCAGCAAGCCAGTTGTTCAGCAAATCTAAGCTTTCAGATGCAGCACTAATCTCTGTCATAATCTAGTGATGTCCCTTTTAAAAATATGATGGCAAAAGTACAGATGTATAACTGTATGGTAACAAATATCCACAATACTCATTGTGATAAACAATTATAAACTTAATAGAAAGTGTTATTAAAAGTTAAATTTTTATTTATTTTTTAACATGCCCTCCAACCCACACGTCCACATGTCATTTGCAGTGAAAGTGACATGTTTTGTCAGATGGTTTTACAGATATGGTTTTTGTCAGTTATGGTCACACCTAAAATGTGTCCTCTGCATTTAACCCATCACAAGTGAAGAGTGTTCACAACTTGCTACCTGCCGCTACTAAAATCAAACCGGCAACTTACTGGTTACAAGCCCAACTCACTAACCAGTAGACCACAACTGCCCTAAACAACTGAACATTTGTCACTTGAAATATGACCCATAAGAGTGTTGAGAGTATTGAGAGCAGAAAACAAAGCCAGCAAACATGCTTACGTAATGTGTAGCTTTAATGCACTGTAACTCACTTTCCAAAGCATCTTCCAAATGTAATAATACGCATAGTGCAAACGTTTTTTGTAAAATAGCAATTGGTGGTGGTAAAACATTTAGTAGCAAGGCCTCAGCATAAGACTTTATTACAGTACAGTACAGTTTATTACACAAGTTACAGTACAGAAACATCAAAAGTACACTTACCTCAAACACAGGAAGAAAATGAAGGCAATAACTAGAGCTCCAACAGAAACACAGTGACCAAAGTAATTGATGATGAGGGCTGTCTTATAGTGTATTGGGTACTTCCTCTGTGAAGAAGACATTCATTATTATTCATTCTGCCATAACTAATTCTGTTAAAAACACAGCTCTGTGTACTGTTAACATACATGCTATTATATAGGATTCCCAGAGTAAGTGTACCTGAAAATGCAGCTATTACAGTGAGAAAAAAATTCAGACACTTTTACCCACTTTATCCTCTAAGATCGGCTCACAGTTGGAGTAGTTGCTCTTCAGAGCCCACGTGCCATTCTCCAAACACTCCCTGTAAGCGCTTCCTGTCAAGAATAAAAAGTAATTGTACTTTAAAGTAATAGAAACACAATAGAGCAGGCAGGGTCAAAACACAGAAGCAAACAAATCCAGAGAGGCAAATCCAAAAGGCAAAATGTAAGCAGGCAAAATCATACACAAGGCAAACAACAATGATGAAAAGGCTTGGTAAGGCAGATTGAGGATACTAGCAATACTTCACAAAGAAGCATAGCACACACTGAGTTTATATAGCCTAAAACAGGAAATGAGTAAACAGGAAGCAGGAAGTGCAGAGGGAGCGCTGGTTAGTGGTGGCATGGACTGTGGCGTTACAGCACTATAGTCCTCAAAATTTATGTGCCACATCTTCACAGTGCCAGAATAGTCAGTGACTAAAATGAGGAAATATTCAGTCAAGCAAAAACAAATTTAGTATTTAAAGACACAGAAAAAAACATGCTGCATTAACTTTTTCAAAGATTTTTTTTAAACTGTATTTTTTAAACATTGTAATTGGGCATCTGAGCATGTAATAAAAAAAACTTATTCCCATGACTTATTTTGAATTTTTTCTTTAAAAAAATTAAATTAAAGATGCTAAGCTTTTGTAATCCATCTGCAGCATATTTATTGAATAACTCATTGTACAAGAGACAAAGGTCAAAAACACAGCAAACAGGGTAAACATCGAAAATCCAAAGAGTAAACAAAATCAAGCTCAGGACAGACAGCAGATAAAAGGGGTAATCCAAAAACGAAGTAAAGGTCAGGAGGCAGATGGCTAACACTCCGCCGAGAAAACAATCAGCACAAATTGTTGCAGGAGTTCAAAAACTGCAGGCTGGTTTTGTGGGTACAGAAGAAATGTGTCAGCGGCTATTGTCATGAGTGGTTGTATAAGAAGCTCACAAAGATGGTAAAAAAACAGAAATAGTCTTTAATCCCCAGAACACAAAGGCCCATACCTCAGCATAGACAGGACCAGTAGCGACGGCACACAGGGAGTATAAATACATTAACCTAAGGGCTAACTACATAACGTTACCTGTGAATAATAAGGTTCTATAGGATATTTTGGCCAAAATTGGATTATTGACATTATATTAGATATGGTCAATAAGTTGTTGACCATATCTAATATAATGTCAATAATTTAACTTATTGACACAACTAATACTGTGTTGGACACTGGAACAACATAGAGACAAAGAACATACATGTAAAAGCAATCAGATCAGCTACTTTTAATATTTAAAATCAATATAAAGCTCTTTTCCAGCAAATTCAAAAACAGCAGGATGTTTTTCACACTGTTGCAATGCAATTTGGAGACATGGACTGGCCTACTGCATGTTTTGTTGGGGCTTTTTATCATTCTGCACTGCTTTTTGATGGCTATTTATGGAATTTTTACTTTCTTACGCAAGATTCTAACTTTTTAACAGCTGTATTTTGTGTGTACTACAGTTAGTTAAAAAACATTTAAAATTACCATTAACAAAAGAAATTACCATTAGCTCTGAGTTCATCTAGGTTCTTGTTGCAAACAATGTTAAAGTGGACAGTTGAGTGAAACCAGTCAAGTGGTTCAAACAACTCTGAGTTTAAACTTTAACTCAGATTTACGTATGTAATCCTAGTTCCCTGAAGGGAATGAGATTCTGTGTCAAAATGCTATGTTGAGTCTAATTTAGGGACTCAGGACAGAGGTAGTAGTAGAGGCCTGCAGATCATGGCCGTAAAATCTGACAAAAGTAAAGGGAGTGGACCATACGGCAGCATGATCCTGAATTCGGATCCTGAATTGGGACACCTGCAGAAAAATCCCACTGAAAAAATCCCACAATAGAGATGTGGTAAGCAGAAAGCGCCCCACATAAACTTTCAGGGTGGAATGAGTCAATCCTGCCTTAAATCGTCACTACAAAAATTCCAGGACTGTACCAACAGAGCTGTCAACTGGGTCAAATCGGTGGTCTCTACACCAAGAATTAAAAAGTTTCCACTTTAGAGCATACAGTTTTCTCGTAGAAGGGGCTCTAGATTTAAGGATGGTCTTAACAACCTCAGTTGATAGACCAGAAGCTAAGAGTTGTACCCTTTCAGGGGCCACACTCATAGGTTCCAAAGGTGAGGGTGGATGATAGCACTCTCTGCCTGAGACAGAAGATCTTTCAAGGACAGCCATCCAGGAGAGATACAAGATACGAGATCCATACTCAGCTCAGCCTAAGAGCACAGATACCTAATTATTCTTTACGCTAATTATTCTCTGTTCTGGGGGAGGGATAGATTCCCGGCATCATTGCGGAGCACTCATCGGAGGGCGAACCCGGTCACCAGTTCCTCCTGGATGTGGTCCCTGTCATCAAGGCATTTCCCAGAGGATGCACTACCTGGCCGACTCCAGTGCTGGTCATTCGCTTCCACATTATGTTAATAATGCTGTAAATAACAACCTAAATCAACAGTTCATAGCCAGTACTGTAACAAGCAGATTGTTGTTAGAGCTGCTATCAGTAACTTGTGGTATTTACCACCTAACATGTTACTTTCTCTTATCTTTAAACTAAAATGTAATTTTCTCTTATCTAAAATCACCATTTGGACATTTCTACCACTTAATCATCCAGCTTCATATGGTTGCTAGCATAACGCAGCGACCAAGATCTCCTAGCACTGGGCCCTGAGAGAGGAACCAGGGTTTCCTCAACATGTCCAAAGCACGGATATACCGTTTCGTGACCTTTATTATGTGAAGCGAATTTCCCCTCAGGGAGAACCCCCTGGATTTGAGCCACCACTGTAGGGGTGTCAAGTACTGTAGGCCAAAAGGTATCACGTTGGACGCAGCTGCCGTGAGTGACAGGCCTTGCTTGACTCTCGATACTGCAGAGAGGATTAAATCTATATGACCGGGAGACAGATGTGCCCGCATCGTGGTGGAATCCCATATGACGCCGAGATAGGTGGTTCTCTGAGCTGAAGAAAGCACACTCTTCTCGGGATTTAATATGAAACCCAGCTCTTTCAGGTAAGCAAGAATGACATCTCGATGTCGAACTGCCAGATGTTGGGAGGGAGATATAATCAACCAATTGTCGATAAAATTCAGTATGCAGATGCCCTGGAGCCTCAAAGGGGCTGAGCTTAAGATAAGTTGCCACTTCACGTTAGATAGCTTGCAAGCACCTGTTCAACCCGAGGCATAGAAGCGTAAGTATGCTCATTAACCCCTACCACATTCCAATACAATTGGGAGGCAGGACTTGAAAGGCAAAAAGAATATGGCCTATTCCAGGAATTAGAGATCTTCATATGGAGGTCAGGGAAAAAAGGCAGGCTCCGGTTTGGACACAGATTGCTGCTGAAAGCTTTCAATATCCAACTGAAAGGAGAGGAGCTGATCCTTTTCCCTGAGAGGAAGAAACCACAGAGGGTGCTTCTGTACCCAACAAAATGGAGGACCTGACGAGAGAAGAACAAGCCTGTCTCAATTCCCTCAATTAAGTCAATCAAATCTGCGAACCCCACAAATGTAGTTGTCGTTCCGCCTCTCAAAGAGGGCTTGTTAGGGTTCATAAAAAGATGTTTCAGAAAATGTCTCGAACTGTTCTCAAATTTCCGAAACAGCAGTAGCAGAGACTGCTCTAAGCTCTCATCACAAATTAATTATATTGTTCAGCAGTACAAAGAATATCAGAATCTTTAGTTATGTGCATGGATGATATCAGATTTATTTACAGAATTATACAGATATGTACACAATAATTTAATACGCAGTAGTGTACATATTGGTATGTGGAGAGGCTTGTGGGGTATGTGGGGTTCTGTCAGCTGCCAGTGTCCTCATTAGGGCCTCTTGATGGCAAAATAGCTTCTCCTGATATGTTATATCACCAGGCTGCAGACACATAACAGTAAAAACAGCAGCATTTGAGTAGCTAGAATTTTGAAATGATTTTTCAGTCATTAGACCTGCCTCACCCACAGTGGTTGTCTGACAGACAGGGTCCCCCGCAGCCACAGTACACAGTAACAAGCTTGGGATGTTTGGGTATACAGTTTTAAGTATTGTGATATAAACTAAGGATAACTGAAAAAAAATTGTGACCTGGAAATATATATTAAATAATATATTCTAAGCACATCCCCAGATTTTCCTCCCTGCTTCTACCCTCCTCAGCCTCACTCCAGCTTACTATGTCTCAACCACAGGATATGTGTGCATGAATACATCCTGCTGGAACTCCAAAATACCTATTCAAACATAGTTTTAACATATATTCAGTGATTTGTGCAAAAATGCATCATAATCTATTTTCCTGACATTTATCCAATCAGTTTTTTTACGTATTAGAAGACTTCTCATTATTTCACAATTTTACTTAGTATGAACACCAGAATCTAACATGAGGTGCAATGACACCATCGCTAAAAAAAACAACTTTTTAGCAATACTTTCTCATCATGCCACCACACACACATTTACACTTGCAATAATACCATATATTGTTATATATTGTTGTAGAACTGGTGTTAAGCGACCAGGAGAGGTTCTCCGTCAGGTAAACTTGGTAATCATTATGATCTCCACAGGGGAAATGTTTAATGGAGATGTTTAATGTCTCTCTGTACTCTTCCAAAGTAAACGACCATCTCTTTAGTTTTGTCCATGTTGAGAGACAGGTTGATGGCTCTACACCAGTCCGTGTCACCACTTTTTTGTTTGCTGACTTGTCGTTCTTGCTGATAAGACCCACCATGGGCTTGTCATCTGCAAACTTGATGTGGTTCAAGCTGTGCGTTGCTACACAGTCGTGTGTCAGCAGAGTATGGTGGTCCTGGAGATGCTATGACACTCTCGGGGTGTCTGTAAAACTACCCCCAAACTGTAAGACTGTCTGGGACCATATCAATGCTCAGATAAGACTCCTTACAACCCAAAGGAGTACACACAAAGAAACAGTTTTATTTACTTAAGAATACATAACAGAAATGTATAAACATGAATCCAAATTCCCATGGGGTTACATGTATTTGATGTTTTATGTTCATGGTAATCTATGCACATGTAATGTTTAAAGGTTTGGTTACACTGTTACTGTACTACTCTACCAATTAAGATCACATCTGTCTGTGTTTAGTATCTTTGAGACACATTTTTCATATCCAGAACATTAGGGCCCATAACATTGGGATAACTTTGTTTGTATTCTTCTAAGAGGTTTCACCATTGACCATTGAAAAAATTCCATATGCAAAACAGCATGTTGGAAGACAAAGGAGGTTAACTTCCACTCAGAGAGAATAACCTCGGATTGGATCATACAGCTCTTCAGGGCGTGACATCCATACAGTTTAAAGATCAGTGTCCTCTCTACTTCTTGCTCTACACCCCTCTCTACACCTCACTCTCTACACTACCCTCGCCTTCTCCTCAGGCCAGGAACAGGAGAAGAATGCTGAGTTAGAATAAGTTCTCAGCCAATTTCCAAGCTTGTGCCAGGCTGCAGCCTAGTTATTCCATTCTTTAAAAACCTCTGCATCAAACTGGTTCTTCTCTCATTAATACAACATCCAGTGAAGATCAACTGGAGACTCAACTAACTGCATCAGGACACTTTCTTTCAAGGGCAAGACATGCAAGTATCACACTTGGTTTTAGTAACTGGAGCTTTAACTACCATTAGCCCTTTTACTGAGTTGGGCTGAAATTAAGAAACTGATGGTTTATTCACTGATTATATATTGATCTTCTGGCTTTCCAATAACCTTCTACTTTAATCTACATTCTGCCTTAACCTTTTTTAGAAACTGTATGTGTGTTGAGTGTATGTTAGAGTAGTATGTGTTCAGTGTAGTTAAAGTCTTGTTTGTATCAGACATGATGTTGTGGTGGTTCGTACTCATAATCTGGTGTCGCTAAACCTGCTGATCTTTGCTACATGTTCCGTTTGAGATTTCCCAAAATAATTGATTGACCATAATCAATTATTAATATTTCTTGTTTGGAATAACATTTGTTTCCCTTACACAGGGAATAGTAAAGAATATTGCTATCACATTAATTTTGAGTGAACTTGTTTATGAACAAATATATCTGAAGTGAAGAATGCTTTATTCATAAACAAACCCCAAAATTAATAATCTACATTTGCTACAGCATGTTCAGCTTTTCAGTCAGGTGCTGAGTGTATTGGCGGTATTGAATGCTGAACTAAAGTCAATGAAGAACATACAAACGTGTTTTTATTGTCCAGGTGGATAAGGGCCAGATGGAAGGTGGTGTTGAGCGGTTGGGACAGTAAGCAAATTGCAGGGGGTCTAGTGAGGGGCCAGCAGGGTCTTAATGTGCCTCAAGATGAGCCTCTTGACATATATACAGTGGGTACGGAAAGTATTTAGACTTAAACTTTTCCCTAAGATTTTCACTCTGTTATATTGCAGCCATTTGCTAAAATCATTTAAGTTCATTTTTTTCCTCATTAATGTACACACAAAACCCTATATTGACAGAAAACACAGAATTGTTAACATTTTTGCAGATTAAAAAAGAAAAACTGGAATATCACTTGGTCCTAAGTATTCAGACACTTTGCTGTGACACTCATATATTTAACTCAGGTGCTGTCCATTTCTTCTGATCACCCTTGAGATGGTGACCCTTAAGCACCATGTGACCCTGATCTAACAGGAACGATTTTCCCTTGGGAAATTTCCCAAGTGAAAACCCCTTGGTCTTGAGCCACCACTGTAATGGCCTCATGAACAGCAGACCAAATGGATTGACATTAGAATCGGCCGCCATAAGGCTCAGCAATTGCTGAAACTACTAATCGACTACTAACTAATCGACTGCACTTAGGATCGAATCTGCTTGAAAAGTGGACAAATGTGCCCACATCATTATCGAATCCCGAACTACACCCAGAAAAGTTGTTCTCTGCACAGGAAAAGCAAACTTTTCCTGGTGTTTAGTCTGAAGCCTATATGTTTTATATGATCTAGAACAACAACTCAATGTTGAACTACAACCTGCTCTGAATGAGCTAATAGCAAACAATTGTCAATGAAACTGAATATATGGATGCCCTGGTACCTCAGAACTTCCTGTGTTGAGAAAGGAGGGGAATATGAAAATATGCATCCTTCTATTGTGACAAACCAGTCCTCTAACCTGATTTAAGGCTGTTTTACAATCAGCATCTTAATTTTTAGTCTCAGCCCATCCATCTGGCCCATCAAGACTTACTCTCATTTCATCAGTCCATAAAACCTTAGAAAAATCAGTCTTGAGATATTTCTTGGCCCAGTCTTGACGTTTCATCGTTGACGTTTGTGTGTCTTGTTCAGTGGTGGTCATTTTTCAGCCTTTCTTACCTTGGCCATGTCTCTGAGTATTGCACACCTTGTGCTTTTGGGCACTCCAGTGATGTTGCAGCTCTGAAATATGGCAAAACTGGTGGCAAGTGGCATCTTGGCAGCTGCACGCTTGACTTTTCTCAGTNCACGGGCAGTTATTTTGCGCCTTGCTTTTTCCACACGCTTCTTGCGACCCTGTTGACTATTTTGAATGAAACGCTTGATTGTTCGATGATCACGCTTCAGAAGCTTGGCAATT